>PDHP01000057.1:0-162187 GCA_003339455.1 Ophiocordyceps camponoti-leonardi (nom. inval.)
GGGGGGGGGGGGGGGGGGGGGGGGGGGGGGGGGGGGGGGGGGGGGGGGGGGGGGGGGGGGGGGGGGGGGGGGGGGGGGGGGGGGGGGGGGGGGGGGGGGGGGGGGGGGGTGGATGGAAGAAAGGAGAGGGTGGAAGGTGAAAGAAAGAGAAGGAAGGGGAAAAAGGAGAGAAGGAGAAGAAGCTACGCTGAAATTCTATAGATCTCTCTACCCCTGTTGACGAGGCTTTGGATAGAGGGGGTATCCAGAGTAAGAAGGGATCTCTTTCTTGTAGATACCTGGGAAGAGGTAGGTGGGAAGTTTGTCTCTATGATGAGGATGAGGATGAGTCGAGAGGATGGCTCACATTATCTTGAATCATCACCATCAAGCTGGTCTACCGTACACACAAGACCGCCATGTACCAGGCAAAGTAGTATACACAAGTCTGTAGGAACTAGAACCTATCAACTACTTCCCCATCAATATCAACTTACCAGACCAAGTTATCAACTTTTCCATCCCATAGAGCAAGCACAAAGATCATCTATCATTCACTTACACCGCATCAAGGGACTAGAGGAACACGGGTTGTGCATGTCAGAAAGAAAGGACCTGGCTCAGATCACGTTCCACACGTCAACAACGACCCGTACGATAGTTGTGGACCTATGTCCAGCAACTACGGATATACCCGTATTCAGAGTCCGAAGACTCGTGTGGGCTCGAATCAATCTCCCACTGATTATCCGTCATTCTTCAGACCTTCGTTGGAGGCCCTCGCCTATTCTGCCGGTTCCAGACCTCCTATGGCGGCCAGCAGCGCGTTTATCAAGGAAGGGTGGCTTTCTGGCGCCTCGACGGCCAGCAGCACCTTTGTCGAGGAAGGGCTTTCTTACGCGGCGACCGTAGTTGAGGACCTCAGAACTCTCAGTTCTAACACATACGTACACCTACACGTTCACATTTTCTACTTTTCGATCCCGGCATTTACTTTCTGAGTTCCTGACATTGCAAAACAAACAAGCCACCCTAGAGCCAATGGCTCCCTCACCATCTGGAGGGCAAGGACTTTCACGTACCGGCAAGAGAAAAAGGCTCTGTGAGAGGACCTGAGCACATGATCAGGGGGCCTAGCCCTCTCCCCCTCTTCATCCTGCCACAGAGCGCTTCTGCAGTGCATCAGATCAGAATAGATCACTTTTTTCGTGTCGGCCACCCCTTTCTCATGCGCGTGTGTGCCGCTCCACACATAATCTTTATTGATAACGAAATTACTGATAGCGAGCCAAAAACACCATGCCTATTTTCACTAGACGCCGCCGACCTTCTTCCCAAGACCAAATCCCTTGTGTCGTAGTGGACCCTCACGGCCACCGGCCACTGCCAGGAGGTGGCTGCCACTGCGGCTGCCACTGCGGCGGCTGCTGTTGTGGCGGCTGCTGCTGCGGCGGCTGCCACTGCGGCGGTTGTTGTTGGGGCGGCTGTTGTTGGGGCGGCTGCTGCGGCTGCGCCTGCTGAAGCTGACTCATCAGCGCAGCAATCAGCGCCGGATTCACGAACGTGCCCGTGCCCGCATTCCCCTGCTGCGGCTGGCCTTGGATACTAGGTGGCTGAGACGGCCAGTTAGATGCAACCGGTGCCGGTGCTGGAGCCGGTGATCCGTACGCCTGATGAGCGGGCCAGGGAGAAGGGACCGGCCAAGTAAAGGCCGAAGCGGGAGCCGAGCTCCAAGAAGCGCTGCTGCTGGGCGGATACTGCGGAGGCGTGCGTTGTTGTTGGGACATCTGAGGCGGGAGAGAGAAGCCTTCCCTCGGCTGGTCGCGCTCCCAGTTGCCTCTTCCTCTGCGATCGGCGCCGCCGCCGCCGCCGCCGCCACGCCGGCCGCCGCGAGAATGCTGCGGCCGCGGCGCCGGCTCGTGGGATGTGGTGCCAAAGTCGGCCGGACGGGAGAGGGGCCTGTAGGGTCCGTCGACATCGTCGTCGTAGTTGATTGTCGTCTCCTGGCGTAGGGGATGGGGGTCAACCCTGTTCCTGTTCCTGTTCTTCGGCGGCCTCGTGACGCGTTTATGCTCGGCCTCCTTTTCGTCGTCGGAAAACTCCATATCGTTGACGGCCACTTCCTCGTCGTGGATGTTGCTGGCGTCCGATCCCTTGACAGCCTTGAGCGGCTCGGTGAAGACGTACAAGGCGTGGTCGACCGGATAGAAGATCTTGGTGCCTACCTCGACGCCGAGCTTCCGTATCTCGTCCTCGGATTTGAAGCGGACCGTGTACATGGGTTGCAACACTTTGCCCAGCGTTTCGGCCACGGCCCCGATGACGACCCTGTCGGCTGTGCACAATACCGACCCCGTATCCAGCACCTGGTACTCGCCCGATATGATAGCCTTGACGACAATATTGCCTTCGACCACGTGCTCGACCTGGCCAAGCTCCTCAATCTTCATCTCTGCTGTCACGGTGACGTCGGGTACAGGAATGACCTCATCCGGCACCTCGTTCTTGGTTCGCGCCGAAGCCGACGACTCACCCTTGCCTCCCTTGCCGCCCTCGTCGTCAGATCCGCCTTCCATCTCGATGAGAAGCTTCATGGTCTCGTCAATCCCAAGCAGCTCGTAAGGCTCGTCATCTGATTCGAAGTCGGAACTGGAAGAGTCCGAAGACTCGTATGGGTTTGAATCAATCTCCCACTCAGGTTGTCCGCTGTCTCTCTCGTCAATCTGCAGACCCTCGTTGGAGGCCCTCGCCTCTCCTGCCGGTTCCTCTTCTGCCGGTTCCAGACCTCCTATGGCGGCCAGCAGCGCGTTTGTCAAGGAAGGGGGGCTTTCTGGCGCGTCGACGGCCAGCAGCGCCTTTGTCGAGGAAGGGCTATCTGGCGCGTCGACGGCCATGGGATCGACCGGGTCCTCATCTTGTTTGTTGCCTTGCGCATTCTCTTCAAGCGGCTGACTCGTCGAGTTGGTAATTTCCGCCTGCGCGTGCTGTATCGGCGCGTCGTTACCGTCATTACCGTCTTCACCGCCTTGCTTCTCAGTCTCCGCTTGAGGGCCTGCTGCTTGCGCAGGCTCTGTCGGCGCGTTGTCATCGTCCCCGTCGCCTCGTCTCTCAGCCTCCAGCTCCTTACTCTCTGTTCGAGGTTCTTCTGCCTCCGCGTGCTCCGTCGGCGCACTGCTACCGTCTTGTCCGCCCTGCTCCTCAATCCCCGTCCTCGACTCTGCTACTTGAGCGGGCTCCGTCGGTATATCGGCAGCGCCTTTTCCAGTTCCCTGCCCGCTCGTAGCCTGAGTCTCAGCTTCTGGCTCAGGCTCAGCCAGCGCGCCGCCTCGGCGATCTGCCTGGGGAAGCTCCTCTCTTATCGTCACATCCTCTATCGCGGTCTGAGACCCCTCATTCTCTTGAAATCCTTCAATTTCTTGTTGGCTCGCTGGAACCTGAGTTGCCGCCGGGTGCCCGCCGTCATGATCCATGTTAACGGCCTCCTGGGTCGTCGGGTCCGGTACTCCGCTCCCGTCTTGTAGGCAATGTTGTGCTCGTTCATCCGCATCGTGCACTGGAGGGGAGAGCATGTCGACGTCTCGCTGCGTTTCTTCGGCAGTCGCATCGCTCTGCTGCTGTTGCGGTGTAGGACAAGGCGCCGTCTGTTGCTCCTCTGCTGGTGCTGCGTCCGACACCGTCGCCTCTTGCTTCTCTTCTGGTACCGTAGGCGCCATAATCTGTTGCTTCTCTGCAGATGCTGCATGCACTAGCCCCGGAATCTGTGATCCCGTCATGATTTCGATGACGATGTTGCTTCTCTTCTACCCGCCGCCCATTAATTTTTTTTCTCCTTTGATGCAGAAAAGATAAGGAACGGATAAGATAAGGAAAGCGGATAATGATGAGTCAAGGTGGCTAGCAAGTGTGGCTGAGCACATGAAAAGGGGGTAGCATGCCTGCGGCCCCACCCTTCCCGCTGCCCCTGGAAAGTCTTTCCGAGTCCCTATAAAACGTGGGGTGGGAATGCGGTGACAGCGGGAAGGGTGGGGCCAGCTGCCCTCGTGTCTCGAGCCTAGGACCTAAATAGCACTCCGTAATGGCAGCGCATCTGAAGAGAGGAAAAAGGGGACACCAGGCCCAGGATGAATTGATGATGATAATCTGTCTAAGAAGAGAAGGGAAGCCGTGCCTAAATTTTTCCCCAATCCCGCGCCAATTTGTACATTTCTCGGCAGGGCTCTTGTCCGGCCACCAAGTTCACCACCAGCAACGCACAGAGAAGGATCCGGTCCTCTGCCTCACAGCCTTGCCGAACCACTCAACCGGCAGAAAAAACACACAAGCTCGCAGGCAACAGGGCATCCGGGCCATCAGAGGCCATCAACGGAGCCGAAAAAAGGAGAAAAAGGGCCACTCGGGCCAAGCTAAAGGCACTCAGGCCAAACGCAAACAGAAAAAAACAAGCCGGCAGGCCGAGCAACGCTCAAGGCCAAGGAGAAGGTCGTGGGTTTCGGCCTCTCATGCAAATGGCGTAAAGAAGAGCGTTCTGGTCGACAAACTCCGCTGCCGAACCCACCAAATCCACATTGATGACGTGGATCTTCTCGTTGTGGCACGGGGCATTTCCATTGACCGTGTCGAATGCCGAGATGTGGTCTGAGCCGCCCATCAAGGACTGTATTGAGGTAATGGTCCGCGCAGGTCGACCGGCTCGGCGGACACTGATCTTCGGAACTCCTCTGCCTTCTAGGAAGAGGGAAAACTTGCGATCGAGAGATGGCCGAACAAGGAGCCGACTTCATCCTCGTCTTTTTCTTCTTGCGACCTTGTATTCTTCTTCTGGGTCCTCGTCTTCTTCTTCTTCTTGGTCCTCGTCTTCTTCTCCTTGGTCCTCGTCTTCGTCATTGAGCCTATCCTTGTAGTAGTCGGCGGCGGCGCTCATGGCAGCCAGCTTGCATAGAGCCCATTGGGTCTTGATCATGTACACAAACTTTTGAGCGTCGTCCGTAGGGATCAGGACCTCGATAACGTGTCCGGAAAGCACGGGCTGTCCCGAAAAATGGAAACGCACGTCCCTTGACCTCAGGTTACCTGAATTGAAGATATAAGACGTTCGGCAGTTCTGGAAGTCTTCTTCATGTACTGGGTCAATCACGGTCCCTGGCTTATCGCCTGGAAACGCCCTCCGGAGCCAGCGAAATTGCAGCTGCACAGGAACTCGTCCTCCCCTTGGCTCGGAGGACCGCAGATACTTCAGGCCGAAATAGGCTCTTCCCCATAGATCATGCATCGAGGGACTGAGGCTTATCATGTTCCAAGTCTTATCGCCTGCCCCGTTTTCGCTGAGCAGCTCAGTTCGCATCTCGCGAGGAAGAACATCAGCTGGCAAGATCAGATTCTGCGCCTGAAGTAGGACTCTTTGCACAGTGTCCCGATTTTTCGTGGACGATGTCCAAGAGAACGGCACAATGTGACAGACTTCCGGATGTTCCGCTCCAGTGATGATGCACGTATTGTAATCACGAGTGAGCACATTCTGTCTTTCCGGCTCGTTCCGACCCACCTTATCCCTCGGGTCATACTCTGTGAGCGGGTCGAGGACGACTTTGCTCACATGCCCAGGGCCGCCGCAAACTATATAAAATGAGTTAGCAAGTATCACGAGGAATATGGGCAAGCTGGAGATTTACTTACAGCATGTCAGCAATTGGCTCACTGCCATCATTCTGCGGTAAATAAGTTCAATATTCTGATTCATCGTCTCCTGAAACAGAAGCAGCGGAGCTTGCATGAAGATCGAAAAATAAACCAGCCGCATGCAGAAGTACTGCCTCGCAGCTTGGTGAAACCTTTGAACCCCATGCAGACGCGTCTCATACTCTGGCTGTGACATGAAGCGGTCTACCGGACGTTCGAAAGGATGCCTCGATCTCAGATATCGACGAAGGTCGGCGAAATTACGAGGGTCGCGAAAAATCGTATCACCAAAGGCAATCGACGTGGCTGGGCGGGAACGGAGGCCGTCATCAGCAGAATCAGTCTCGTGAATCTGTGTGTCGGGTGTACGTAGTCGTTGTTTTTGCAAGTCTTGGATCTCCGTCCTCATACGGGCGATCTCCTGGGTCTGATTCTCCATCGCCTGCGTCTGCTTGGCGACCATCTGCATCAGCGCCTGGAAGTTCTCCGGCGTCGGCATGGTTATTTCGGGTGAATTGGAGGCAGAAGCCATCGTAGTCGTCGTATCGTCAGGTTCTTTCGACGCGATCCGTGCGGAGCGTCGGGGTGCTGGATTCTCTGGGTCGGTCATTCAGAGGTCGTGGTCGTGATCGTAGTGCAAAGTTTGCGTCTCTGCAAGACGTGAAGAGTGTTGATGCGTATCTAGAAGACGCTCGACAGCGTCATAACGACAGAATTCCGCAAAATCGCCATAAAATTCGTCCGCTTGCGCTATTGTTGTGATAGAGAGCAAAGACTTTGGAGAGTGGGGAGAGTACCTAGGGAGGGCTGCGACCCAAGTGTTGTGTGTGCCTCAGGCAGCCTCTCTCAGTTAGCTCTGCCGGCCCTATCTATAGGGCCTAGCCAGCCAGGAAGCTAGATAAGATACACGGAGCATTCATCATCACATTTATTGATCATATCCCTTTGGTGTCTTTCTTCTCTGTTTATTACATTCTGGACCCCTATTTACGTATTCCTCTCCAAAGCAGCCGTATCCGTTCTTCCTCTTCCTCTTCTTCCTCTTCTTCCTCTTCCTCTTCCTCTTCCTCTTCTTCCTCTTCTTCCTCTTCCTCTTCCTCTTCTTCTTCTTCTTCTTGGTCCTCGTCGGCGTCATCGTCGTACCCGTCTTTGTAGTCATTGGCGGCGGCGCTCATGGCAGCCAACGTACATGCAGCCCACTTGGTCTCTATCATAGCTTCAAAATTATCAACATCTTGCAGAGGAATCATTACCCGGCACAGATGCCCCGAGCGTACGATGTGTCCCGATTGTGCAAAACGAACGGACCCATTTGTGTAGCCATAGTCGTGAAACAAACGAGAGGCTCGGCAGTTCGCATAGTCTTGTTCCGTTGCCAGGTCAATCGGGGTATTTGGCTTCTCGCCATCAGCCGGGCTCCGGAACCAGCGAAATTGCAGCTCAACCGGAACCAATCCTTGCATTGTCGGATCTAGTCTGCGTATGAGCTTGAAGCCGAACTGTGCCTTTCCCCATAGTTTGTGCAGTAGGGGAGAGAGGCACAGCATATTCCAGGCCTTGTCGGCCCCCCCATTGGCTCTGAACATCTGGCAACGCTGTTGGAAATTAAGACCAGGGAGACCGAAGTGTTGCGCGGATGCTAGCGTCGTTTGGATGAAGTCCCGATGAAAATCGCACGACGTCCAAGAGAACGGCACAATGTGACAGACGTCGGGGAGAGTCGCCCCAGTGACGATGCACACATCACCATCACGGCGGCGTGCTTTTGCTGATTCGCTTTTATCCCGACCTTTCGGTGTCCTTGCGGCTGCAGAATACTCGATCTTTTTCACGCCGTATTCTGCGCTCCTGAAATAAGAGCCGAAAACTAGATGAATTGAGTTAGCAAGTTATCTAAGTTATCTCTTCGGCCGGAGCGACTAGACTGAAGCTGCCCACCGAAAGATATCATAACACGAGGAACAGGAGCAAGCTGGACATTTACTTACAGCAATCCAGCACGATCCTCGTCGGGTCAATCGAATTAGTGATGGGACTAAAGCAATCTGGTATCAAAATCAAGGCCTCGAGCAAATCGAGCGACGCCTGCATGGCGATGGCGAACGTAAACAAGTCCAAGCAAAAGTTCAATAGGTTGGCTTGAGCTTTCTCGAGAAATCTCTCAATCCAGTTCAGGCGATTCCGGTACTCATCTTGTGGCATGAGATGGACCGCGAAGTCCCGACGCTCGTGCCTCGATCGTAAGTACTTCAGAAAGTCCTGTGTGTCAACGAAGTCGTGTTCGCTCAAGAATTGCTTCGAATCGCCCAAAACGTCTTCCAGGTTCGATATGCGCGTCATGATTGCGGTGATTGCGATGAGATCGACTTCGGTGAATGAAGGCAGGGCGGGGAGAGCAGGGAGAGCGTAGGGCCTGCGGGCACGTTCTTCTTTGTTGATTAACCATTCTGCACCCTGGTAATGGTCTGCGCATCTAAAGAAGAAAAATGGCACCAGGCCAGAGATTGATTGAGAATGATCTGTCTAGCTAGAAAGGGGGGGGGAGGAGTGCCAGCCCATTCCCGCGCCAATTGGCGCCTTCCTCAGCAGGGCTCCTGCCCAGCCACCACACCCCTACCTAGGTATTTACGTATTCCTCTCCGGGCAAAGCGGCCGTATATGCTTTTGTTATTGTCATTACTCATGAAGCTTTGTTTCGCTTGGGATCACAACAAAAATTGTTGAGCAGCACGCCGCGCCCTACAAGGCCGGCGAGTCACACACTTTTTTAGGTAGGAGGTGCTTCCACTTTTAAGAGCATGAGCTGCGTAGCGCATTCAATAACAGCCAAGGGTCAGGAAGGTCACCTATAAGTTGTATGTGTGTACCCGTAGGTTCTTAGGCTCGGACAGGCGAGGACCCGTCCGAGCCTAAGAACCTACGGGTATCCGTATTGCATCCCAAGTTGAACAACATACTCCATATATGTACATATTTACTTGTTGAGAAGAAAATAATCACCTTCGCGCGCCATTCAGGGTTGTGAAAAGCCCAAGGGATAGGGGTTCAAGGTGAAACTGAGAAAAAAAGGCCACTCGATGGCCGCGTGCAGATTTCCACGTGGCTAGCTTACCCGGAATAGACTCGGAAGGGTCCTGGCCTACCTCTACGGGTAGGTACTGCCACCTGAGATTGCCTAAACCGATCTTCACACACTCGCACCGGGAGCCGATCAACAACAGCAATATAGTATGTATGTACTACCTGATAGGCACCTCCGAAGAGATGCTGGTATGCCAGGCACTACATGATACGGCGGAGATCAACTTTCTCGGTATGAGTACCTCTGCAGAAAACCATGTAGAGACGCCTCGTGCTTCTGACCATCTCAGTCCTGCCCAGAAATAGGTACGGATATGAACAGGGCGAGCGCACCTTACTTCTGAACATGTGGGAGGAAGAATCCTTAGAAACCTTGATGCCTTCCTCTGCTGATCTACTAGTTCTCTTTTCTTGCGATTTATTGTTGAATTTATTGAATTCATGATCTGCCGCTTCCAACTTCCGTATTCTCCAAGCAGTTACTTGAAGAGATTAGCGACGTAAGGGGCCATCTCGTCTCTTCAGGCTACACCTACCTACTTGGTAAGCAGGTAAGGATTGCAACTTGGTAGCGAGACCGGATTCCCTCTCGACTTCTTGGCCCTTTCCTTGTTCTCTCCTGGTTCTCCTGATTCCCCTGATCTCTCCCCGTTCTCCTAATCTCTCCCCGTTCTCCTGATCTCTCCCCGTTCTCCTGATCTCTCCCCGTTCTCCTGACTCCCCTGATCTCTACCGGTTCTCCTTTTCCCCCTGATCTTTCCTGGTTCTCCTTATTCCCCTGATCTCTCCTGGTACTCCTGATTCTCCCGATCTCTGCCGGTTCTCCTTTTCCCCCTGATCTCTCCTGGTTCTCCTCATCCCGCTGATCTCTCCCGGTTCCCCTGATTCCCCTGATCTCTGCCGGTTCTCCTCATTCCCCTGATCTCTCCTGGTACTCCTGATTCCCCTGATCTCTCCCGGCTCTCCCTATTCGCCTGATCTTTCCCGGTTCTCCTCATTCCCCTGATCCTAACTGTGTCTACCAAAGTCGTGTACTCTGTTCAACTCTGCGTTTTGCAAAGAAGTGATACACAATTCGACAGTTCTCAAGACGACTTCTCCTTTTTTCCTCAATTCGACAATTTCAAAGATCACTTCTTCTTTTCCCTTACTCCTTCTTTTTTTTTTCCCGCAAAGATGGCGAATCTCGACAACATTCCCCAAGAGACTCTCGCCGGCTCTGAGCGAGTTCTACAGCAAGCAGGGCCAAGACGGCTCTGCTATGGCTGACTTGCACAAGTATTTAGAGACACAGCATCCACTTTCCGCTCCGAAGGACCCTCTCCCTGTCGATGAATTTGACAGGATCTGGCACGACTTATCGACGGCAGACTTTTCTGAGCACAGGGCAATGCTTGCGGCAGTAATGCCAGGGATGAGGATCGCGCTCAAGAGTATGTCAAGGCTCTTGCGATACTGTGAGTAATAAACCCCGAGGCTGGAGGAAGTCCAGCCTAGTCGCGACAACCTGAACCCCTACTAATTATTCACTCCTTAGTCGTCCAAGGTCCTGGGACAGGCCGGGCTCCGAAGCCATCGACGAACGAAACCCCTCCGCAACCTGACGTCCCCAACAATGCTCCCAACAATGCTTCGTCGGTTTCGCGCCCAGGCGTGTCCGCTGACCGCAGCGGCAAAGGCGGGGGCGGCCGTGATAAAGCCGAAAGCAACAAAGCCTTTGAGCGCGATGGAAAGAAATGTTTATCAACGGGGTTCTTCCTTTCTCGTGGACAGCTTCCGAGGCGAACCGCGACCGAGTCTGGACCTGTATATCCGATGCATCGGGGGTCCCGGCAACGTATCTCACATAAAAGAGCAGCTCATGGCATCCCAGGGGACCATCGACAAATCCTGGAACATGTTTTGCCTTAATCCTCATCTTCATAATCTTTGGGGAAAGGCATGTTTCGGCCTGAAGCTCGTGGACAGGATACCTAATCAAGGTCAGATGGTGGTAAGAGTTCAATTTCGCTGGTTCCGAAGGAGACCCCGTCGCCCCCGTCGTCCCCGAGGTGTATCGGATTGGGTCCCGGATGACCTCGTTGATGCTCATGACAAGGATGATTTCGCTGTTTCCTTGGCCGCTGATTTCTGGCGTAACGCCGAAGACTATGGCGACGCGGACATCGTGCGCTTCAATTCCTCAGGACAGAAATTGTGTTCCGGGCACATCTTCGAGGTCCGACTTCCCAAAGATGAGGTTGCCGTCTTTGAAGTGGCTATCGAGATTCAGTGGGCTTTGATCCAGGCTGTGGCAATTTTCAGCGCCGCTGAAGCGGTGGAGGAAGATTATCATGGTGACGGCGAGGTTCGTGTCGAGGGCATCTGTATCGAAGATTGGATAGTAGGTAGACAGTTTCAGGGTAGACAAAGATATCACTCCCTAGCACGGAGAGGATAACCACAAAGGTCAGAACTTTTATCCTGCAAGCCAGGCCATGATCGTAAACTTTACACGGGCGATCACGGCGGGCTTGCTTTATGCCCCATCCAGTATTGACGTCGTCGGCTGAGCTCAGTGCCCCGACCAGACCTGATTCCCCGGAAAGCATCACCTCCCCGGCTCCCCCCTCACACCTACGAGGAATCTCAACAAACAACCTCTTTTATTTCCATGTACGGCACTACCCTATTGTTTGCTTTTTTTCCCCAAAGAACTTACCTGCGCCTTTCTCAACCCCCCCCCCCCTCCTCTGAAGAAGAAGACGCAATTGTTGATTGGCTTTTTGCCCGGCTCGGCAGCTGCCGCGACCCGCTTTTTAGGTGCCACACAGGCAGATTCTAGTAGACCCCCCCCCCCCCCCCCTCCTCGTAGGTATATATTTTGTTAGCGAGAACTGGATCCCGTCGTCGACTTCTTTCCGTTGCTCTTTCCCCATTCTCCTTGTTCTCCTTGTTCCCCTGTCTTTGCCTAAGTCGCCTCACCCGTCAAACTCTGCACTCTACACACACGGGATCCAATTATGCTCTTCTTTCTACAATGGCAAATACGGACAAAATTCCCGTTACTCTCATCGCCGATCTGAGCGGGTTCCTGGGACGGAATTGCAACAATCCCTTTGCTATTGCTGACTTGGACGGTTATCTAGCAGCAGCGCACAAGTTTTCCGCTCCGGTGGACACCACGCTTCTTGCTGATTTCAAGGAGCGTATGGGACTATTGGTAAAAATCGTTGACAGAGCCAAAAAGACTGATTCCAAGTTCGTGTTCACCTTGGCGATGCTTTCGGCAGCCATGAACGCACCGATCGAATGTCTTCGCCGCGTCCCCTCATTGAAGGCTACTCAAATAGGTGTGGGGCTTAAGAACATGGCAAATCTCGTGCGCGCTTGTGAGTATTTCTCCTCCGTACCGCTTGAATCCCTGCTAATGAAATCACTCCATATGTCCATAGTCCTCCAGGGTCCTAGCCGTACCGAATCCGAGAAGTCAAATAGCCGGAAAAGGAAGCGGTCCAACAGCGGACATTCGATTGCGCTTTCGAGCGTGCCAACCCCCCGCGTCAACAAAGAAAAGAACAAGGCACTCGCCCGCGATGGACACGTTTGTGTTATAACGGGATCAGCCTCTCCCGAGGCTTGTCACATCGTTCCATTCTCATGGACGTCGACAGAGGAGAACCGCTGCAAAGTCGCACGAGTCTTCGATCTTACTGATGATTTCCTATGGGCTGACGACTTGCCTGAGAAGTCTCAAGACGACCTCTGGGGACCCGGTAAGAGCGTCGATCGGGCCTGGAACATAATATCCCTCAGTCCTACTCTTCATAGGTACTGGAGACAGGCAAAGTTCGGCCTGAAGTACCACGGACAAGAGCCCGCGCCCGAACCAGATGCGACGCTGGTTTTCCTTCAATTTCGCTGGCTCCGGAGGGCGACCAATCTAAGATCCGACGCGCCTAAAGGGCTTGATACTGTGATCGACTTAAAGGGCGAGGACGATATTAACAACTGTCGAGCCTCTCGTTTCCTCGCCGGCGTTGATAACCACGAAGACGACTCAGAGATCGTACGCTTCAATTCTTCAGGACAGCGTCTACTGTCCGGGCATATTATCACAATGCGAATTCCCACGGTGGACGCCAAAAAGTTCATTGACGTAATCAAGGTTCAATGGAACATTACCGTGATAGGGGCCATGTCCGCCGCCGCCGAAGCGTTGGAAGAAGATGACAATAACGACGACGAGAACGACGAGGTTCGTGTCGATCGCAGCCGTGTCGAAGAGTGGATAGACAGTGTCACGGTGAGCACAGATGGCTCTTCCTAGAAAGCAGAGCCCGAGACCAGCCAGAGACTCCATCCTTCAGCCGGGTGATGTCCGACAAGCCTCGGTGCCCCGATCACGATGTTGGCAGGCCCTGTGCATCGACTAGGTATACCCGATGAGCGGCCACGACCACAGTTGCTGGACGGCCACGATTAGTATATATAGCCAATCAGAGAGAGCCAGAGACTCAGACACCATCTGCAACATTTACTCGCATTAGAAAGTGTGGTGACATTTTACTGTATCCGCAACGGTGCCCCCAAAGATGCCCTGCCCCACCGGTGGCATGTCGATCGGTTCCACTGATCTCCATACCTACGTAAAGTAACCGAACCCAGCGACGATTGTTGCAAAAGTGACGCAAAGCTGCGGCTCTCCTTACAAAAGCGCTGCTACTCATCTCCCGACTACCACCACCCTGTATGTATGTACAAGATTGTCGTGAAGAGCGCGACAGTCTTGCACCGCATTCCCGCCACACCTTTGAGGGACTCGGAAAAACCTCCCAGGTGGGTGGTGGTAGTCGGTGACGAGCACACCTTGCCGGTGGCTTCAAAGAGCCAGAGTAGCCCGTACTTGGCTGCTCAAGGAATCAAGGCAAAAATTCACCTTGCAGCGAATGCGACGATATTACGGATACTCTGAGCGTGATGTGAATGGAAAAAAAAAGTATGAAAATTATGAAAAAAAAAATTGGTAGCTTCTCTTTGAATAGCGTGTCATCCTTAGTGCAGGGGCCATGCTAATCTTCTCTGTCTGTGAAATCTGTCAGGGGCGGGGTTCGAACGTGGACTTCGGAGTGGGGGTTGCTTACATCTTTATAATAGACCAAATGCCCGAAGGCAAAAGTCTTACAGAATTTTTGGTATATAAAGGCTACTATCAGCAAACAGGACCAGATTATGCCGTACTGATTGCACCAAAAGGAGACGGGCGCCTCTTCACTTATATCTGATCGTGTGGCAGCTACGTGGAGCCTTGTGTCTGTCAGCAGGATACGGAGTACAGACTCTGGATACAGACTCTCATTGGTCGCTGGGAGAGAAATGGAGATGGGCAGTGGAGCGGATCGACATGTCACCGATGAGGCGGGGCATCTTTGAGAGGGGCACCGTTAACGGTACCGAGTAGGTACAAGATCCTGCACCGCCTCAGCATCTGGCCAAGGCCGTTCATCATCTGTGGTTGCAGCAGACAGAGTCCCGACAGTACGGATAGACGAGCGATTTACGGATATTGCCTGCGACCAACGGTAGACCTACAGATACCAGTAGATGGATTGAAGGCTTCCTGCGGCTTGCGACCGATTAAAAACCACGCAGCCCGGTAGTAGGTCGTACGTGCGTCGTGCAGTGGTAGGACCGGCGTAGGAGGTAGGTAAGCCTCGTCCCCCCTCCCCGCCCGAAATGATTGCCTCACCTGAGCCATGCTCTGGATCATGCCCCTGCGCCTGCGCCTCACCTCACCTCGCTTCCTCGCCGCACATTAACCTCTCATCCCCGACTTCGTCTCCGCCTCTCGATTCTCCTTTGCTCCAGCTGCCTTCTACATCCTTACCTACCTAGCAGCTGACCGGTCTTCTTCACCCTCCTGCTCCTTCTTTTCCATCTTCTCCCATTATCAAGTCGATAATATTCGCTCGCCTTGCCTCAATCAGTCGCCCCCCTTTCGCCTCGGCGTCGGATGACATCCACGAGGAAGCTTCAGTCTTATTGGTAGCCATGCCTATCCGCGTCAAGGCACGGCCCCTGCCGGCTCGCGACTTGAGCCCCGTCTCGGCCCGAGCCGACTTCGATCTGCCCGACATGAACGACAAGGACTCATTTCGTCAGGTTGCCACGAAGCTCTCGGCGTAGGTCGCACGGGTTCTACTATGTTGTCTCGCCTTTCGCCGCTGACCGCTGTCAATCTTTTAGCTACTTCGTCGACGCCATTGACATGCCCAGCACTTTCGAGCAGCTGAGAACCACCATCGCCGGCAATTGCATCGGCGAACTTGTCGATCATCTTCACAGCAATCCCCTAAACCTGGCTACCGTTCACGCTCTTCTGTTGGCATTCCCTTCACCCCCCTGAAAGAGCCCACCCGTCTCGGTGCTGACCTTTTTCCAACGCAGAGCCCTCAGATGGCATTATGCCGCTGACCACGCCCACGTCGGTCTCAACCAGACCCGGTCCAATGCCTGCGAAATCGTTGCCTGGCGTTTTCTCGCCCGCCTTTCCGAGCAGGAGGCCATGGACTTTTGCCTCTACGAGATACCCGACACCGACGTCGACAATGCGCCGCCGCAGATAGACAACCAAGACTTGGAAACGGCGCCGCTGCTGCCGCGAGCGACCTTTTCAAGCTATGCCGTTGGCAGCTCGGCCAAACGCATGCAATTGCAGGGATCCCTTCACCATCTGGCGGGCGAAGGGGGCGACGATAACGACGTTGATCCGACTTCAGCTTTCAAGGGTCTCAACGCCCTCGAGATCGCTGCCGTCGCCAATGCCAAGCGTTTCCTCAGTCAGCACGTCGTCCAGAAGATCGTCAGCGGCATCTGGAACGGCGACATCATCTTCTGGGACTCGCTCTCGGTCCATGCTACCAAGCGGCACCGCTTTTACGACCCTGAAACGTCGGATCCCTTTTCGCGCCTCCGCGTGCCAAAGTACCTCAAGAGCTGGGAAGTCCTCTTCTTCGCCGTCTTCCTCTGCCTGTACTACACTGTGCTTGTCGCTCGCGTCGAGAGTCATATCACTGGCGCCGAGGCGACTCTGTTTGTGTGGATCGCTGCCTTTGCCTACGATGAGCTGAGCGAGTGGCTTGACGCCGGCTCCATCTTCTACGCGACCGACATTTGGAACCTGTTCGACATGATCATGATTCTCATTGGCTTCATATTCGCCGTCCTAAGTAAGTCCTCTTAAAAGGACCCTATGGCTATGCTGACTCCCCGGCTGACGCGCTTTCAAAGGGGGGATCGGACTCTTTCGCGGCGACGACGCCATGATTGGCTTGGCCTTTGACGTGCTCTCCCTCGAAGCGCTCTTCATGATGCCGCGCATATGTTCCATCCTGAGCCTGAGCCCGTACTGGGGAACGCTGATCCCCTGCCTCAAGGAGATGGGCAAGGACTTTGTCAAGTTTATGGTCCTGGTTGTTATCATCTACCTGGGCTTCTTGACGACCTTTTCCCTCGTCGGACGCGACTCATTCCCCTTTTCCAAGATGACGGGCATCCTGACCAGCATCTTCTTCGGCTCGAGCTCCGTCGGTCTCGACATCATGAGCCAGATCGATCCTATCTTTGGTCCGCCCCTGATGCTCATCTTCGTCACCTTGACGTCTATCCTCCTGATGGGTTCATTAACGGGTATGCTGTCCAACAGCTTCTCGCGCGTCATCACCCACGCCAAGGAAGAATACCTATACGTCTACAGCGTCTACGTCCTCGAGGCATCGACGAGCAACCGGCTCACGCACTTCTACCCGCCCTTCAACCTCATCGCCCTCGTCATCTTCCGCCCCTTTCGCCTCGTCTTCGCTAGGGACGAGAAATTCCGCGTCGGCCGCATCGTCCTGCTCAAGATCACTCACCTCCCCGTCGTCGCAGCCATCCAGCTCTACGAGCTGGTGAAGAGGAAGATCAAGCCCGATCGTTACGCCCGCCTCGACAAGTCGCGCACGAAGCGGAAAGGGCCCAGGACGCAGGCCGCGCGTCCGCTGCCGTTCCCGGCCTTCGATCAGCGACAGCAGAGGCGTGCCTCGAGGGCAGACAGGCAAGAGGAGGACGACGACGGAGAGGCGCCGACGCTGATGGAGGTGCAGTTGACGGAGATGAATCAGAAGATCGATAAGCTCACCTCCATGATCACGGATTTGCAGGCAAGTTCGGTTCCGCGAGGGTAAAAGGGGATGACCCATCTGAAGAATCTTGAATGAACCGCAACGTTCACCCTAGACGCCAATCCATACATACTAGCAGCGCGTACGTACATACGAATAAAAGCAAATCATCACCTTGGCAGGGCTATGAAACGTAAACGAAAAGGGGCGGAGGGGGACGGGTAACAAGTCCGAGACTGTGATGTAGTTGAATTAAGGTTCGGTCCGGACGATCACTTACATAAACATGGCCTGCAAATCAGACCCGCCAATACCGAGCAAGGCACATCACAAACCGCCGCCTCGTAAACTTGTAAGTGTGTCGTAAACAGATACAGGCTAGAGGTCTTTTCCACACCAACACCGCGGGCGCACGACTTGGTCGCCTGTAACACCTCACTTTTCTCGCTTTCTCCTTCGTCCTCAGAACCGTGAGCTGTAGCCGCATCAGTGCCCTGGAAATACTACTATGCTTTCCTACAGTTCAAACATGATTCAAGTCCGCCACGTCCCATCTACCTCTTGTCAGGCCTTGCATCATTCAGCAGCAAAACCTCTCTCTCTTCTTTCTTTGCAAGGTCAAGCACGCCGAGAGCCACTTCAGAAAACCCCTCTACCACGAGCAATGTGCTCAAAAAAAAAACGCAGCCAAGAGGGCTATCGTTGCCAAGTATTGATTCCAACCGAGACTGAGAATATGTATGTACACGCCAAGTTCCAACCCTTGTGAGAAATGCCCGTCCAAACCAATAGCCGTGCACACCGTGCCTCTCACCAGTCCGCCTCCCACAGCCGTCGGCGGCGGCGAGGGCGAGGGCGAAGGGGGGAGAAGGGAGGGTGAGGGCGGGAGTGGGGAAGAGGGGGATAAGGAGAAAGCGAGGAAAGGTGGGACAGAGGGAGAGAGAGAGAGAGAGAGGGATCAGCCTTTCTTCCCTCGCAAACTTCTTCTGCCATCTGATGAGTTTGGTGTAAAATGAAGTCGCCAGGTCCATTTCCCGGCTGTGAAGCAGTAGTGCATCATTCCGGGCTCGGCAGAGTCTAATCGAACCAGCTATCGGATGTGCGATTGTTGAAACTCCCGGTGCGACAGTTCACGAAGATTCCGAGGCAATCAACGGAAACGTAAAATTGCTACTATGTGAGGGACATCGCGTCGCAATCATGAAGGCAAAAAGGTAGTGTGCTGTGTATGTGTGTAGAGCGATGTCTTGGAGAGATGAGGCTGTACAAGAAATCGGAGTTAAGCAAGCTGGAGTAGGCCCTCGTCGACGTCGACGTAGTCTTCATCGTCGTTGTCGTCGTCCTTGTCAACGATGTCGTCATTGATAGCTTCATCATATATATTAGTTATCTTTCTTTCCTCGCAAACTTCCTTCGCCATCGATTTACGTACCTGCGATGTCGTCGGAAGCGTCGCACTCCCGGGCCATCTGGCCCGGGAAGCCACAGCGCCAGCAGTCGTTCGTCATAGTGCTCTAAAAAGTCAGCATTAAACTCGATCGTAGACTTGATATGAAGGAGATAGGCGTAGACGTGATACATACTGATCTGCGTATGAAGATGGGAGGAGAAGAAAAAGGGGGAGAGGCGACGAGACGGAGCGGCCTCCGCGTTCACCTGCCGAGCGATCTCGACAAATGCCTCCAGCATCCCGGCTGACAGCTCCACCGAGCCGCGCTTCTTCTGCCGCCGCTTCTTCTTGACGCCGCCGGGGGGGGGGCGGAGGATGAGCTCTGCCCGTGGCAGATGCCAGTCAACAGTCCGCAAATGAGAATGCACATCTTTGCGAATTTGTCTGTCACTGTGAATGAGACGTTATAAAACTTTCCTTCCTGTTCGGACCAAGGGGAGTTTTCGGATGAGACCATTTTTTCTGTCTTTCCAAAGTCCTTCTGCCGTGTCACAGGACACGTACCGAAGCAAGATCGAGCAAAATGGCCGGTTCGGCGGCAAATGTAGCACCTCTTAACCATCGTGAAAGAGGGCGAGATGAGGAGGGAAAAGGAGGGAAAGGTATAGGACCACCACATCTGCAACACCGTGAAAGAAACGAGAGGCTCGGCAGCTCGCAAAGTTTCGTTCCCTTGCTAGGTCAATCGGGGTATCTGGCTTATCGCCATCAGCCGCACTCCGGAACCAGCGAAGTTGAAGCTTCAAGCCAAAATGTGCCCTTCCCCATAGTGCATGCAGCAGGGGACTAAGGCACAGCATAGTACTCAACGAGCTCTGCCTTGGTTCTGAGTAACTGGCATCGCATGTGATCAGTAAGATCAGGAAAGACCACGGGCTGCGCGATCATTAGGTTCTTGTCGACATATCCCCGGTGAAGATCGGACACTGTCCAAGAGAACGGCACAATGTGACAGATCTCAGAGATGATGCTGCACAACGTTGAATCTCCAAGGCGCAGTTCTTAAAAAGAAACCGTAGTCAAGCAAACTGGAGTAGGGTTAGTCGGATTTGACACAAAGGTCGAAAAAAGCAGAGGGGCAAAAAATCGAAGGTCGCGTGCCTTGTAAAATGCCCACTTCCAGCCACCCTTACGGCGACTAAGAGGCGGGGGCGGACGTCGGAACGTAGTCGTCGTTCTTGTCGTTGTTGACGACGATACCGCTATCATCGGGGTGGGCGTGGCGGCGGGAGCGGGAGTGGCCTCCGCTTTCACTTGCCGAGCGACCTTGGCCATCGCCTCCCGCATCCCAGCCGACAGCTTCACCGGGCCGCGCTTCTTCTGCCGCCGCTTCTTCTTTATGCCGGCGGGGCGGTCGCCGGAGGCAACGGGGGCGAGGAAGAGAGACGGGAAGTGAAAATCGGACACTGTCCAAGAGAACGGCACAATGTGACAGACCTCGGGGGAAATCTCTCCACCTAGTCCCGGCGATTGCTGTACTCATCTTGTGGCATGAGATGGATCTCAAAGTTTCGACGTTCGTGTCTCCATCGTACGTAGCTCAGGAAGTCCGCTATGTTAACGAAGTCGTGTTCGCTTAAGTATTGCCTCGTATCGCCCAAAACCTCTTCTAGGTTCACCATGTGCGGAATCCATCTCCCACTTCCATGTCCGTTCTCAAGCCGCGTAAGCCAGCCTTCTGAAGTTCGCGATGCAGAGGCAAGAGTCGAGCTGCCAAGGGCCCTCCAGGAACCATCTGGTCAGACAAGAGCGAGTCCCGACCGACGTCCGGCGTCATGATGGCGGATGAGATCAGACTTCGGTGGATGAAGGCAGGACAGGGAGAGCAGGGAGAGCAAGGAGGAGGCAAGAGCAGGCACCAAAACTAGAAATCGGAGTTAAGAAAGCTGGAGTAGGGTTAGTCTTTAGCACAAAAGTCGAGAAAAAGCGGAGGGGCAAAAAATCGAAGTTCACATGCCTGATAGGATGCGGCCCCCCACACCCCCCCCCTCAGCCGAGACCTCCCACCACCTAGGAGGTCTCGGCTGGGGCGTCCCCCCTGTCGGTCCGGTTCTCGTCCACCTTCTCATCGCCGTCGTTCTGGTCGTCATCGTCCTTGTACATCCCGGCCGAAAGCTTCGCCGGGCCGCGCTTCTTCTGCCGCCGCTTCTTCTTGACGCCGGTGAGGCGGGGCGGGGCGGGCTGAGGCGGCGAGGGAGAGAGACGGGAAGCGAATATCGGACACTGTCCAAGAGAACGGCACCATGTGACAGACCTCGGGGAAAGTCGCCCCAGTGACGATACACACATCACCATGAAACCCTTTCACCCCATGCAGACGCGCCTCATACTCTGGCTATAACATAAAGCGGTCTATCGGACTTTCGAAGGGATGCCTCGATCTCATATATCGACGAAGGTCGGCGAAATCACCAGGGTCGCGTCCCCAGTAGAATTCCGCCAAATCGCCGTAAAATTCGTCCGCTTGCGCCATTGTTGTGATGAAGAGCAAAGACCTCGGTGGATAAAGGCAAGACAGGGAGAGCAGGGAGAGCAGGGAGAGCAGGGAGAGCAGGGAGAGCAGGGAGAGCAGGGAGAGCAGGGAGAGCAGGGAGAGCAGGGAGAGCAGGGAGAGCAGGGAGAGCAGGGAGAGCAAGGAGAGCAAGGAGGAGGCCAGAGCAGGCACCGAAACAACATGAGTGAAAGCCCAGTAAAGAACAGGGCCAGCCAGGATGGACAGAGAGGTGGAAAAGATGGGCAAATCCGACAGATGCAGGGAAAAG
Organism: Ophiocordyceps camponoti-leonardi (nom. inval.); assembly: GCA_003339455.1. NCBI lineage: Eukaryota > Fungi > Ascomycota > Sordariomycetes > Hypocreales > Ophiocordycipitaceae > Ophiocordyceps > Ophiocordyceps camponoti-leonardi. The sequence goes on from PDHP01000057.1 coordinate 21,090, forward strand.
AAGAAGCAGGGCAAGCAGGGGAAAGTGTAAAAAAAAGGGGAACGCGGAGAAAATGTAGAATCCAGGGAAAGTGTAAAAATCCAGGGCTGTCCAGTGACTGGAGCAGAATCCCAAAAGCCATGCCCGTGCCTGATTCGCTGGAGAGCCAGCTCGAGTCCAGTGGGACGGCCTGTCCGGCAGGCGTCGGCGTGGGAGACAAATGGCTGTCGCCACCGGGGACCGGCCACGGGGAGGAAGAGGACGAGGGGTGATGAGAGAGATTCGGCTCGGCCATGAATTGGTCGAGGCTGATGTTTAAATACGGATTATAGACACTCGAAGCCGATTCTTGGGCTGAGATATCGTCATCGGCGTAAGTCAGCAGTAGCAGATCCATCGCGTTTAGTTCTGTGATGGAGCTCGCTCAGATCGGCGAGAGTCTCTTGGGGAATGTTGATTATATTCGCCATATTTGCGAGAAAAAAGAAGAAATGGTCTTGATCGTGCGCTGTTGCAGCGGAAGGGAAAGAACCTGGTGGAGAAAAACTCGACAGCAGATTCGTCGGATCAGTCTTGATACAACACAGAGTTGGGACAAAGGAAGACAGGTTCGGCAGATGAAGGGAGAAGAAGAGCCAGGACTTACATTGGGGGATATTGCATCCAATGCAATCAGTGATGGCAGCGAAATTCCGAAAGTGTCTTCCCTCGTTGACAACGGCGCCAGTCATCAACAGCAGCAGTGTTGAAGTGGATGTTGTTTCTCCTCTTCCACGTCTCGCTCAGCCCGGCGAGGAGATCAACGAGAAGATTGTCCGTATTTGCCATTGCAAAAAAAAAGGACACTGATGGTCAGAATATTCGTATTCTTGGACTTGGATCAGTGTTTGCAGAACACAGAGTTGAAACAAAGCTGGGCAAATTCGGCAGATGCAGGGAGAGGAAGAAGAAGAAGCAGCAGCAGCAGGACAAGCAAAGGGGGGGGGGGGAATTGCATCAAGTGCAGATGTGGGATGACTCGATGAGGAGGACGCAGAGCGGTAGGGAGTCGTAGGGAGTGGTAGGGAGAGAGGATGGAAGACGAGAGAAGACGAGAGAACATCGTGATAGGAGGAAGGTACCTAGGTACTCGTAGGTAGGGCCTACACGTGCGGAAGGAGGGGTTGTTGTTGTTATTGTGGTGAACAGGCAGGAGCTGTGATGGCGTTTGTTTGGAGTGGATAAGGAGGTGAGTCACCGACGCTCACCGCTCACCGTGAGTGACAGCTGAGAAGTGGGTCGCGGCAGCTGGCAAGCTGCACCTACTACAACAACGAGACGGACACACAGAGGAGAAAATCGTCGTGGAGCCGAACTGAATAAAGAGGTGGAAGTTCCGAAGCAGAGCGTGAAAGTGCAGCCAAAGTTTGCGTAGATCCCTCTTCCGCTTACACGTGGGAACGAATGGGCCTTGCCTTACGGATACAAAAGCAAGGCTTATCTGAGAGTCTTGCTCTCGAGGAGTATACACTCACTACCTCCTACCCATTGGCATTACCTAGCACCTAGTAGATTGGCATCGATACCAAGCAGGGGTTTACTACTCGAAGAGCCTGTTAAACGAAAGGAAGTCGTGATCTCAACCAAGGCAAGGCGGCCTAGAGGTATCGAAGGCGAGTCTTGCCCTTCTTCCCCCCTCGTCGTCGAGTCTCTGCAGACACCTGCCTCTAGAGAAAGGAAGCTGTAGATGAGTCCTTTTATTTTTACGAAGAGAGAAAAGAAAACAAATAAATCATGAGGAAAGAGAATCAGATGTTAAGAGATAAGAGCCAAGGTGTGTTTTAAGAACTTGGCAGCAGATTAGAAACGACAAGAGCTGCTCTCGAAAGTAGACAGGAACCGATGTTGATCCCGGACAGTGACGTGAATGAAACCGGTGGTGAAGAAGAATACGGCTCTCAGCTCCGGAAGTACGACCAGTTTACAAGTCATTGTGAGCCAGCCCCCTGTATAACACGCAACTAGGTACCTAGGTAGGTAGGTAAAAAGTCTTATAGGCCTAAAAGTCTACACTGAGGAGCTTGGGAGCAGCCTTCTCTCAACTTTGAGTCCAATCTCTATTAATACATACTACTCACTTCTTAAAGAGCAACGCAGATCCTCCCATCTTTGTCAAGTTTCCTTTTAATAAACTGCATGCTATTTTGTATATACGTCCATGGCTATCCATTCCTTTCTTCTACCTTTCCAAGATTCCAGGTCCAAGCGTTCAGCTTAAACGTGACCTTGTCAGAAAGAGAGTATTGCCGGAGCATCTTCCAATTTTCGGCTTTCCTTTCAGACGCTTTGCAATAGGCTTTGAGGGAAATCTCTGCACACGAGTACGATGTTTCGTTTTAGATCTGTTGGCCCTTTGGTCGGAGAGAGAGAAAGGATGGGAGGGGGGAGAGAATAACGTACCGACCCAGGCTGCCGTATCTTTACCATCCACTCCGTCGGACTTGATGCCTCCAATGGCGAGAGTAAGGTTGGAAAGCTGCGGACTATCATCTGCCGGGAAATAAACATGGCCTTTCGTTTCGAGCAATGATGAGTCCTCAGCTCTCTTTGGTCGCTGCAGTGACCAGCGGGCGGTCCTGTTGCTCAGCTCGGTGGCATCGACGAAGAACGACTCGTAGTCCTCCCAGTGTCTTAGTCGCTTGAGCTGACAAGAGACCTCCAGAGAGCTGACGGCGCAGTCGCGAGTCCTGCTCTCCCATCCGATGTCGTCGGCCGCCTCGTCGCAGGCAGTCTGGCAGAGGCCGCGGCTGGAGAAGCTGTACTGCGGACGCCAGATACCGGTCTCCACGTTGGCGCAGTGCCATGATTTGCCATCCTGCCCGTCCTCCACGCAGGAATATAGACTGCCTTTGCTCCGAGGCTCTTCATCGGTTTTGGGCAGCTTCGGCTTAAACTTTGTGATGAACTCCTGGTTGAACCTTTTTATGAGAGCTTTTGATGTCTTTCTGACCTCGAATGGGTTATCGGCCGTGGCATCGACCCATTTCTTGCCGGCTTCGACCATGTCCAGCTCGGCGTCCCTGATTTCCTCCTGCTCTTCGTCGGTCAACTCCTCGTTCGTCTGCAGCTTCTGCGCCATTTCTGAGATCTTGACCAAGGCCTTCAGAACCACGTACGACACGTATTCTGCCATGAAGTAGTCCCACACGCTTTGGCTCTGAGGAAAGTTGTTGATCGACTTGTAATCGTCGAGGAGGGCGCGGTAGGTGAAGTCGTGATCGCAGGCGTTGGCCAGGAACTCTTCCGCCCACGACTTCGCCTCCATGATGGCGTCCTTGGCCGGCGATGAGTTCGGGTTGCTTGTCGTTCTAGCCTGCAGTTTCTTCCCGACCGAGCCTTGGTAGAAAAGGTCGAACCTGACTGTTGCTTGCTCGCTGAGGCTATGCATGCTCTTGTTCGCTGAACCGGTGATTTCGCCGCTGGCCCCCCAGACGCCCATGGCAGCCGCCATGTTTGCAGTGATGTCGGTCTTGTTGGCGCCCTCTTTGGCCGTCACGGTCACCCGAGCTATGAGTTTGCCGCCCGTTTCAAAGCCTAGGCCAGTCAGCCTGGAGTATTAGCCAAGAACCAACCACTTCCGAACTATCAAAATCCAGGCTACGACGAGGCAGATATGTAGGACACGTAATCTAGTGCACTCACCGCGGACCCATTTGTTTCCAAACACGCTGTTGAAGATGTCTTTGTTCTTCTCGTAGCTTTCCATGTTGAAAGAGAATCGCTGATCCTTATGTTGCTGTTTGGCGATTTCGATTTTGGCCATATAAATCATGGAATGCGTGGAAAACTAAAAAAAACCAAGTCAACAGGTCTATCACTTGACGTAAACGAAAAAAAACTAGGGAAGAGGGATAATAGTCGGATGTCCACATACCTTGGACTGGTCAAGGTATGAGCCCGAAATAGAGGCCGACTGCTTCCAGTAAGAGATGGTGGCAGAAGCGGACGCCACGACGCTCCTCAGGTATTCCGTATAGTCGGAAAAGAGCTGAACAGAGATGTCCAAGGAACCGGGACACCTGGAATCTCCGTCGGCGGCCCTTCTACCGCGTGAAAGTATGTCGTCCTTGGTGGGCTTTGGCTTGAACAACACTTGCTCAAGCTGCTGTTCGGTCTCCTGGTCGAAAATGCGGTCGATGGCATTCTCGTCCATCGGACTGAAGTATTCATCCAGGTCCACGTCAGCCGAAACTTTGCTTGGTGGTACCCAGTTAAACCGCTGCTGCTCTATCTGTTGCGGCATAGTTGTTTCCCTCCTCTTCACCAGTTCTTTGGCTTCGACCGTCACGGCCTCGGAAAGTTTTCCTCTACCCAGGAAGGTGCTATAGCTGTTTTGAGTGCAAAAAAAAAGGTCAGAAAGGATGGACTTTTGCGATAGCCGAGTTCGGTGTGGCCTCGTGCATCATGACCTACCCTTGTCCGATGGTCAAAAGATCGTTATGCGGCACCTTGATCGCCAGCAAAGGCAAGACGAACAGAGCCAAGCCGAGATATAGACATGTTGTTTGCTTCATTGTTCCGGAGATATGGGCCCTGTCCCGCGAGGCGACGATATCCCCAAACAACGTAGTGACAAATGGTAGTATGCTCGAAGTAGGTCCTTGGTGTGTAATATATGTGTAAAAAGAGAGCAAGTATGTACATACATCGAATAGGAGTAGTTTTGTCTATCTGCTAATTCATGTCAAGGAGACTGCACGAGTGATACATATAGTAGGTCTCCCAATCTGCCATCAAACTACTTGCAATCACTCACGTCGAAGAATCTGCTCCTGAGTCTGACTGATCTCGTCCTCTGCGTCCATGCAAAGCTCCACCGGTGAAATCTGCCTTGCCGTCAGATCAGAGGCGGCAATCACCCTCGAGAAGGCGATGACATCTTGAGATGGGGCGCACATCAAGGCGCAGTGGAGCAAAAATGACGACAACCTTGCAAAGGCCACATTGCTTTTGACTGCCGCGTCAGATCAAAGAATTCGCACGCAATCGCGCAATGCTTAGCTTATCTATCGCGGAGCCGACAAGGCATACTCATGGCTCATCCTGCTTATCCTGCTCTTCGTGCCGTGTATGGCCTTCGATAGCGGACGTCGTGAGTCGAGAAGCCGCGGGTCAAAACGGCTTTGATAGCCGGCGATTCTGTCGATGATGTCACGACCGCATAAATCCCGTCCTCGACGGGCGTTTCATTGAGGGAAAGAAAAGAACAGAAAAGGGAAGATAACGGCGCGAAATCGGATCCGCACAGAATCTGCGATATACCATCGGGAGCTCGAAAGCGGCAAGGATAAAAAATGACTTATCGAGTTAGAAGAGTGCCTCGTCGTGCTTTACTGAGTCGTGCTTCCCGGTGTCGTTTCCTTGATAGGTGCATAGTTCATGCGAGGTGAGGAGAGTAAAAGTGACGTCAAGATGAGTTTGTCAAATATACAGCCGGTTCTTTTCAGCTTTAGAATGATCGATCATCCTGGCATAAACCTTGGAGTGGTAAGCCGGCTGTAGATAGATGGATGATCTACCTAGTAGACGTCGGACCCCCAATGTTCCCGATATCGGCCTCTTCATACGGATAGTCCGACGCTTATTTAGAGTGTGGATCATTAAATCAGCATGCATTTAAGCTTAAATTCTCCGGACATCAGAGATCTCGGCCCCCTGTCTCCTGAAACTGGAGCTAGTATCCAAGCAAGGATCTATATATTACCTACCAACCTATATGAACCTACCATCTGCTATCTACCTACCTACTACTATCTAACCTCGATGCATAACAGTTATGCATAGGGACGAATCATGTAGAGACGGAAAGCGGAAGGCAGAAAAACATAAACATATAGACCTCTCAGTCATGCATCGGATGTCTCTCCCGGGCAAGACTCCTCCGAGCTTCTCATCTCGTCTTCCCCCGATATCCGCCTCGTCAGTCTGACTCACTTTTTTTTTCTCTCCCCGCGTCAAGAGAGAGGTGCTAGCCAGGCAGAGAGCCCACGACATATTCAGATAGTAGGCAGAGCTCGTAGCATTCGTTACTTCCACCTCCTGCACTCAAGTAGAGATGAAACGAGGAGGCTGAAGGGTAAACTCTTCGGTGCATAGATGCCATGGATCCCCTTAGAGATCCGTATATAAAGTGCGTCGGACAACTCTCTGTCTTCAGAGATTTGCAGCATCCTTAGCCTGCCGTCCTCTCTTTCTCTGCTCGTTCATCGTTCCGTTCGCTCTTTTCCACCCTTGTGGACTTTTTTCCCCCCTTCACTCTTTGCCATGTTTGGCGTCAAACACATCTTTCTCTGGAGCCTTGTCGCTGCATCCGGTGCCTTGCCTCAAAACTCCCCAGCAGCCAGTGCTTCCTCAGCGGGTACGAGTCTGCAAGCGGGAAATTGCACGGCTCCGTCCATCCTCGACTACGTTGTTACGTTGAGGCCCGGCCTTTCAGAGGGCGAAGCAACGGCTCATTTAAAATGGCTCAGGAGCCTCCCTCCCAGCCGTCGTCGTCCCCAAGGTCCGCAGGGGATCTACCATTATGGCGAAAACCGTGGTTATTCGGGGAACTTTGACGACGAAGCCGTAAAGAAAATCGAGTCGAGAAAGGAGGTGAGATATAAATTACCAAAATCCCCAAGCTAGTACTGCTAGCAGAAGCTTGGAAGTATATGTGAGGAAACGTAGACAGCTGACTGCATGCATTAAAAGGTCAAGAGCATTTCCCGGAACCAACTCTTCCATATCAATAGCACTCCGCAGTGGAATATTCAGAAGCAGGCGTCCTGGAGCCTCGGGGATATAACTCCGGGCCCCGAAGACACCAAAGACCAATATACCTACGATGCGCGTGCGGGGAACGGAACTTTCGTCTACGTCTTCGACACCGGCATAAACTCGCTGCACGAGGAATTCGAAACCCGTGTCATCGAAAGGATATGCTTGGCCGATGAGTGCGAATGGCCCAAGCCGCTCACCGGTCGGTCCGGGGCCGACATCAACGGCCACGGAACTCACGTTGCCGGCATCATCGCCGGCGCCAAGTTCGGCGTGGCCAAGCAGGCGCAAATCATCGACGTCAGGATCTGCAAGACAAAAACGTGCCCGGGCCTTACATATGTTACCAGCGACGTGGCAGCGATCTTGCAGGCGCTGGCTTGGACCAAGGCCGATGTCCGAGCCAAGGGCAGACAGGGAAGGGCCGTCATCAACTTCTCGATCGGTACGTCAAGTCTCCCTTTCCTCTGTTCTCTGTCATGACACTGTTACTCTAACTGGAGTTGTTGTTTTTCCCTCACTCTTCTCCAATAGGCCCTCAGTGCCCCCCAACAATAAAAACATTCGAAGGGTGTAAAAACTTTGGTATCAATCGGGACGTGCAACTGCTTTTCAGCGACGTCTTCGAGGCAGGCATCCTGCCCGTAGTGTGCGCAGGTAATGAAGGCCTTCCTGCGAAATGGTCTTCGCCGAGGGGTCAGCCCGAGGTTCTCACCGTCGGCGCACACGATAAAAACCACAAAGAGACAGGCTTCTCCAACTACGGCCCAGCTGTGGACATTCTTGCCCCCGGCGTGGACATCAAGTCTGCGAACTGGAAGGACCCTCTAGGTGCGGCTTTCATGGATGGTACCTCCATGGCTACGGCTTATGCATCCGGCATGGCACTTTACCTTCTATCCGTCAGCAACAATATCACCAGTCCCAAAGACTTGAAGCAGACTATCATCGACATGGCATCTGATAATGTCACAGTCCTGGAAATGGGCACGACCGGCCGCGGCAAAGGCAAGATCCGCAAAGCAGGGTCTCGTAGCCCTCGAAGGAGACTCTTCAACAAAGCCGCTGTTCCCTCTACTACTACTTCTTCTCCTCTTCCTATTGCACCCAGGCCCGAGGAAAACTCTTCCAAGACGGGTAAAAGTTCGAAGTCAAGCCCGCAACCGCCCTCGGAAAGGCCAGCTGTACCTCCAAGGCCCGACGAGCGAGATCGACAGCCACCGGCTAAACCGCCACCGCCGCCTAAAGAACCTACAAGGCAGCCACCGCGGCTTCAAACAATTAGGCCAACCAAAAATGAGCAAGTCGGTCCTAAAGCCGGCTAAGAGGGCTAGTTTGGGTGAGACCAGTCCCTTCTCAGGAAGATGACCAGCTGGGGAAAGCAATACATCCGAATCGACTCGGTCGATGAAAGGAAGCTACTTGCGGGCTGTCACGACGATGTGGATAAAAGGCTGCACTGACCTGGAAAGCAGTATGGTTATATCAGCTGTTTATTTATGGCAGACAAATCTGCACCTCATTTCCAGCTGCAGTCAGAATACGCGGTCGTCAGTAGTGAAGCCGATGACGAAGCAAAACGGTGGACATACGGCTGCAGCCAGCATCTCCGATCCCAGGTCAAAGTGGATCTCAACCTGGACGACAGATACTCTACTCGATCTTCCAATGGGGTACCTGAACCATTCACGTCTGTGCAAGATATAAAAGACTACGAGAGCAAGGTTCAGGCCTTTTCAAAACAATGACCCTTTCCAGACTTGAACAGATTATATGTGGGCCCTATCTCCATTGAGTATCGAAACCATGAAGACTTAAACGAATGATGTTCCAGCATAGATGCGAGCCATGTCCTAGGCTAATCACTGTGGCTACGTTACTGCCATCAGGCAGACAGATCACCATAGCTTTTGAGCCTATGTAGATACCCAGCTCATGACCGCGACGCCCCCCACCTAACTCGATAGGCCAGACAGCGCTGTCTACCTCGACAGCGGCCACATGAGAAGAGTAGTAGGTAGGTACGGATAGAGTGAGCACTAAAAAGCCCGTCATTCTTGTGACAGGAAAAGTGGGACCCTGTAAGCCCCCCACAGAGAGCGGGACGGCCCGTGTAAAAGCGGGGGCCATAAGCCCGCATGTGGGTCTCAACAGCCATTCAGTGTCTCTCCCGGTCTCCCCTGCCACCATCAAGCTGCACTCCCGCTGTCCGGCGTAGCGAGAGATGCAGGAGAAAGGTGAGGCGGATAACGAAGCGTAGCTAAACTGTGATCATCAGCATCTTTAGTCCCCGTCTCACGTTCTCGTCTCTCCCCCAGCGTTCTTAAGCAGCGATAAGAACTGGGGACGAAATACGATAGGGGAACAAGGGCAATAGGAACCGGCGGATGACGAAAATCAGGGAAATTTTCTCTGTGAGATTTTTTCTCTGTCTCTCTGTCTCCCACAAAGAAGATTGCGGCGGATTCATCAAGGTAACCTCAGTAACCAGGCGCTACTTCATCAGCCTCCTCCTCCAGGCCCTTTCGCGCAGGCATCTTATGATAACAAGGCCCATGAAGCGCAAAGGCTCGACCGTCTTACGCCCGGTTCTCTCGCTGTCCTTTTTCTTCGTTACCGTACATGCATAGACCATCGCGTCTAGCCGCGGCGGACCGCGTCCCGTCGTAGCCATGCACTCCCGGTGATCCGCCGGCCCGTAGTCCACCCAAGATAGTTGCGGTGCAGAAACCCATATCCGTAACAGTGTCATTCACGACCAAGGCCGAGTAGCAGTCCATCTTCTCGATGAGCATGTCACCTCACTATCAAATCGTGACTCAAAAGACATTCGTCTTACAGAATGTCACACACTTGCTTCTTCTTCAATCCAGCCTCTACTCGATATCCTGCAGATGTAGTACGCGAGAGCTTCTACCTGTCCTGACTGGACTCTACGATCCCCAATCATTCAGCGCATATATCGCGAAAGTCATGCCATGCTACGATGATCCAGACAGGCTGAATGCCCTGCAGCCTCTAATGCATTCACTTTCACGTCATCGCAATCAAGGACGTAGATGACATGAGTCAAGCCAATCCTGAGATCGGTACTGCTATCTCTTAATACTCTCTATAGCTAATCTATCTACTCAATCCTCTTACACCATAGTTCATCTATGAACCTCCCCAACTCCTCGCCTCATGCAATCCCTTCATCAGCTTCTCCGTCTTCGCAACAAACAATGCCGCCCCCATCTCCGCCGCAGTCGCTCCGGCACGACGCCCAAGTCAGGCATCCACAAGGCCCGCGCAACGAGGTGCGTACTCGCCGCGTCGAGGAAAGGCTCGCATCGAATCGTCTCCCACGTCTCGACGTCCGCAACATAGTCCGGCTCGTCCGGCGCCGGCTCCTGCGTCCGCTCCGGGTACTGAGTGTCGACGAGGAGCGAGCAGGCCCTCAGCTCCACGTATTTGGTCGCGTCTTCCACGTTGCCGTCGTTGAGCCCGCTCGTCGGCAGCCAAGTGCCGCCCCAGGAGCCGAAGCCGGTCCGGGCCTCGGCGAACTCTCCGGGAAGAAGGCCGCGGAATCCGGACCGTACGAACTTGGCATGCATGTCGCGCGGTAAGAAGTACGACGACGGAAAGCGATACCACTCCTTGCCAAAGCACACGAGATCCTCCTGTCCGCCCACGGCATCTTCGCCCCATAGAGGCTCGTAGACGCGCATCGGGGCGCTGTAGGCCGAGTAGACGCCGTAGATTCGCGCCGATCCGAGGCACAGGGAGAGTAGCAGGACTAGCGTGGCGCTCAGGAGCTTCAGCCGCCCGGGAATCTTGCCTATCAGCGTTTCCGAGCCGGCGCGGCCCATGGCGGACAGAAGCATGTGCAGGGATATCGACGCATTTAGCGCCAGGAAGGGATACAGCGGATACATGAACCTCTCCTCCTTGTGAGGCTGCGCCGTAAAGATGGCGAGCCACATGTAAAAAGGCGCGATGAAGACAACTGTCCGCAGCCCGGACTGGAAGCCGTGTCCTGATGCTGACAGTGCTTTCTGCAAGAGGAATATGGGCAGCGCCAACAAGGCCAGGGCGAACCAGATGTTGAAGTTGAGGGCCAGGTTCTTGAGGTAGAAGTGCCAGGGTTCAGTCCCGTACAGTTCCGGTCCGCCGGTAGACGAGAAGATGTTGTACTTGACGATGTTCCACGTCACAACTGTCATCTTCCTGTAGAAGAAAAAATTGACAAGAAAATCGACAAACTTGCACCGTGTGAGCAGAGTCTCAAAGTCGAGATGCCGCAGCGTGCGCTCACCAGAACGATCAGGCCCGCAACGCCGCCGCGGAAAATGCGAACGGCAGCTTCGAACGCGGCCTCTCCACCGCTAAAGACGGCAAGGACTACCTCTTCTATGATGAAGGGAGCGCAGAGAGCCGCTGCGAAGGGCCAGCCAAGGATGCCAGCGACGGCGAACCAGAATATGCCACGAGACGTCTTGAGTCCGCCCAGCCAGTTCATGGAGCACGCGGCTCCCAGCATGACCATGTACATGGCGAAGCTCGAGGGCAGGAAAGCTGCGCTAGCGTGAAAGTTTCCGGGGCTGGAGACGGTGGCGATCAGGAAGAATATGGCGACGCGGGCGTTGAGCGAGGTGCAGATGGCCTTGAAGAAGACCGTCTGACAGAGGGCGCAGATGAAGGCGAGGGCGAAGCGCACGAAGTAGAACTCGGAGACCTGAAGCACTCATACGTCAGCCAGTATCGCAGGCAACAGAAAGGTCAAGGAGGGGCTCACCTTGGTAGATCGCGGCAGCAGGCGGCGGATGCTGCCAACAACGGCGTGTAAAGCGACGTACAGCCAGCTGCGGATGGCGTAGTCGGGCGAGTACTCCCACGTCTGCAGGCCGTAGCCACTGGAAAGATAGTGCGCAGGCTCCCAGTAGTTGAAGGTCTCGTCGCAATCCTGGATCGGCGCCCACATGGCGGCGACGGCATCGGCGGCCAGGAAGAGGTAGAAGGCCGTGATGGGCTCGATGGGGTACGGCCCGCGGCGCCTGGGGGACGGTTAGCGAAAGACAGTCCCACGGGATAGGGATACGGCGCACTTCTTCTTCTTCGCATGGCTGGCTGTCGGATGCTCGAATTGCCTCGACGCCATCGTGGGTGACGTTTCTGTCGTGGGAGTATCTGCGAGTGTCGCAGCCGCGGTTGATTCGATTGCCTTATCATGGTCTTATCATCTTATGTAATGCCTCCAGTCCGAACGGACTAGTGGAGAAAAGAATATAGCCGCGCATACCGAAATGATAATTAACTTGCCTTGGAGCGATGATTGGTGCTGAATGCCGCAGCGGTCAGAGTTTCGTCGCGGAAATTGCCCCGCATTTCCCAGGCGTCGGTTCGAACCCCGGCAAGCCTGACACGCCCTGAGGTAAGGGATGTAGGCGGCGAAACTACATAAAATCCGATGTGGCGGTGTCTCTCCGACGTTGCGCACGAGTGGCCACGGTCGCAGGAGCGCGAGAGGAATTTCTCCGTTGATTGGCCATCGACGTGAACAGTGTTCCCCGCAGCTAAAGCGATAGTGAAAACTTGTCCGGGCTTCATTTTTTTATGCCTTTCACAGTGGTCATCATCACCTTTAATCCATCTGCTGATGGCGTTTATAGACGACAACAAAGAATTAGCTCTTCTTTGTCCCAGCTTGGCAAATAGACTTCACTCAGATTCCGGCTGCAGTGCAATATTTGGCTGTTGGCGATGATTTCAGACGTAGTGCTAGAAAGTGCTCTCAGGTCTTGGAAGATGTCGATTTCATGAAGGGCAGAGACGGGAGAAAGGCGTGGTCGGCAGAGCTATCTCGTCATAGCAAGTCTTGGCTATGGCGGATGGTCGTTGCACGTCACTAGTGAGTTCGGCTTACATACAGGGAATGTGTGACAGCATGACGATGCGGGCAGGTTACGTTCATCGGTTGATGAAGCCTCAACCGAGTTCAGTGGGCGATGCGGGAGGCGAGTATGGGCATAATGAGGTTGATTGGGTAAAATACCGGGCTGTGTATGTAAGTGAGTAGCTGAAGGGCCACTGGAAATGTGTCGTGGCATCGAAGAAGACTGAAGGAAGTCAGAGTCCCGTTTAGCAGTTTATAATGCGAAAGAAAGACGTCAGATTAGCATATCAGGGCCATGTCTGGCTAAATATCTCGGACTCCCTCTAGTAACAGCTTTCGTAATAGTAGCAGGGTCTACAGTCCTCCACGTCGAAGGCGATGCTAAAGAATCGCTGTCATCTCACGTCATTTTACACAATGTTACACTCTGGAGTGAGAAGAATTGACTTACACACGTGTTTATAACAGTTTGCCTACCAATTATGTACATACAAGAGTTGCGTGAATAACTGCAACGCTCACTCAACTACATGTACATACATACGTATAACATCATTAACCTAATCGATGAGAACCACTTCCTTCAATATTATGCCTTGTTCCGGACTTCCCCCGCCAGGGATCCGACCTTGGTAGTTATCTAGTGGCAGACGTCTCCCGTCTAAATTAGGTGATGAGAACCACTTCGGACATCTTGCCGTCCACCCGAAATATGCGCATCTCATAGCACCATTTATGTATGTAGGTTACCCCGTTGCCGTCGGCCCAGAGACATGGGGGATCACGTCTGATCGGTGAAAGAGGTCGCTGCTTTCGATGATGTGGACGAAACCTTGCAGCCCTATAGCGGGACAGATATCCCGATCGAAGTGTTTTAAGCTCTCACAATTGACAGCTACATACCTAAGAGAAACGATAATTGACTCGTCGACATGATTTGTCCTCTAATACATCTAGACTGCGGTTGCATATCATCTACTCCTACTGGCTCGCGAGGGTGCTTCCTCGAGATTCATGACGACCGCCATCAACTCAGACCCTGCCCTTCCTGCCTACCTTGTAGGTTTGGGACCCTCCGAGAACCGTTCAGCCCCTCCTAGGCGGGATCTTGGCCTTGCAACGGTATACTATAACCATCTGCCTCGATTTCTACACACTCCTCTCATGACGTGTACTCAAACAGCCGTGCCACTCGTCATTAACATTCTTGGTCTCCCATCTTTTAGCCTTTCAGCCCGATTTACACGGCTCCGCCATCATGAAGTTCTCGCTGGCCGCTGGCGTCGTCCCCGTCCTGCTTTCCACCTCGTCATCGCTATTGATTCGGCCGTCGACAGAACATGGCATCGACGCTCGTTATCCTTCAGAGCACGACGATTACTACGGCACCAGGGCCGTCGTCTCCTATCCCAAATCCTGCGTCCATCAAGCATCGGTCCGTCCCTTGGCGGACACCATGGACTCGGCAAGGATGCGTGAACGGCTTGAATACCTGACCGGCTTCCGCACCCGTCATTGGAACTCGACGCTCGGCCGCAGAGCATCTGACTGGCTGTTGTCCCTCGTCTCTGACATGATAGAAACATCCTGGTTCCCCCGTTCCAGCGCGTTCGTCTACGGCGTCAACCATCCTTGGAAGCAGCAGTCGATCATCGCCACTATCCCCGGGCAGACCAACAACACAGTCATCGTCAGCGCTCACCTCGACTCCGTCAACAACATCCTACCACGTCTTTTGTCCGCACCAGGCGCCGACGACGACGGCAGCGGCGTCGTGACGATCCTAGAAGCGCTGCAGGCTCTCCTGCGCGACGAGCGCATCAACAGGGGAAACGCCCGTAACACGATCGAGTTTCACTGGTATAGCGCCGAGGAGGCTCACATGCTCGGCAGCACCGCCATCTTCAAGACGTACAGAAGGATCGGTCGAAAGGTCAAGGCTATGCTGCAGCAGGACATGACGGGCTATATCCAGCGGACGCTTGATGCTGGCAAACCCGAGAGCATCGGCGTTGTTGTCGACTATGTACACGAGGGTCTGACAAGATTCGTGAAGACGGTCATCAATGAGGTTTGTTCAGCCCCCTCGACACCCCTATGATACCCCCCCTTTTCTGTATGTATGCATGTTGTTAAAGACGATGTGATGGTCGAGTCAGTATTGCACCATCCCCTGGGTCGAGACAAAGTGCGGCTACCCCTGCTCGGACCACGTCTCAGCCTCGATGAACGGGTTCCCTGCTGCGTTCGCTCTGGAGTCTGCAGTGGAGTACAAGAATCCTTACATCCACACTCCCCACGACGTTGTCCAGTATCTGTCATTCGAGCACATGCTTGAGCACGCTCGGTTGACCCTCGGTCTAGCTTACGAATTGGCCTTTTACGATTTCGAGAAGAACAAAGCCACGGTGAAGTGATGGCGGGAGATGGGAGGGTTGTTTGTTGATCCACGGTCTTGATAGAGGCGTCTCTCATCCATCGTGCATTGAAGTGTGTGCTTCTAGTTGAAGAAGTTTAAGCTGTTTTGAGGGGAACAGCTAGATAAGAATGAACACATCGATGTTTGTACGTACATACATGTCTGTATTAACTCGTGTAATGTGAGTCAAGTTCTTTTCCTATCTGCTTGTCTCTGAAGCCAGAGTGAGTACCTAGCTCGGTAGTTTGTTCGTGCTTCTCCATGCTACCTTATATCAACCCTTCCGTGAAGTCTCTTCGAGTTTCATACGAAAATCTGATGTTAATAAGGATAGCAAATATTGATGTTTCAATATCTCAACTGACTTCAGGTAATTCAAGCGAGGCTTTACGTTCGAACCCAAGTACATTGTAATAACTACTAGGTAGGTACTACTAGTACTTTGCGGCGACGAAAAAAGGGAATTTCTCTTTCTACTCTATGAACCGCACAAGGAAGATCTGAGAGACTCTAGAAGGCGTCGCAGACGAATAAGGTTTGCTGAAGAGACAGACCCCACGATTACCTAGTACTGCATGGTACCCACATTTAGATCTGCAAGGTCGCCAAGACGTCAGCCGTCAGACGTCAGACGTCAATCGTCAATCGTAACCTCTCCTCACCAACACAAGATGAAGAAGGAGCCATCGCGATTCCCACCACGGCAAGCAGCAAAAATAGGGCCTGCTGCGCCGAGCCGGTCTCTCAAACTCAGGTCTCGAACTGCGCGCTCTCCAGAATCCTCTTCTCTGTTCACTCAAGCTGACCACTGTGCCACAAGGCCGCAGACAGGCTAATTACCAGGCTGCTGGAAATACTCAACTATATTCGTCAGCCTCCCTGATTCATCCGTTCTGATAGCCTCTCTGATGTCAATGGGCGACAGCAAGTATTGCTGTCTTAATATCTCAACGAACGTCACTTAATAACAACCAGGTAATTTTACTATCTGGCAACAAAGAAGAGGGATTTCTCGTCATCGTCTGCAAAGCGTGACAATTGATTTTTAAGAGACTCTATCAACAAGACTTGAGAATGAAGAAACAGAAGTTCTCTCCTTGCCGCGGCGCCGTAAAAGGAATTGCAGACAAATAACGTTGCTGAAGCCATCCGATCCCGCTGCGCCGCAAAGACAGGAGGGGCAGAGCCTCATGATTACCTAATGTTCAAGTCCCGAATCCCCACTCAGATCTGCAAGGCCGCCGAGACGTCGTCAGACGTCTCCTCTCACCAACACAGGATCAGGAAGGAGCTATCGCAACGACCACCGCAACAACCAGCAAAAAAATGGCCTGCTGCGCCCGGGCGGGGCTCTCAGGTTTTCCACATGTGGCCGGCTCGAACCGTGCTCTTCATGCTTCATGGGGGATCTCTTTTCGTCCTCTTCCTTGTTCACTCTGACTGACCACTTCGCCACCAGGCTGCAGTACAGGCTAGTTAGCAGGACGCGGAAAATACTCAACTATAGCCTTGCTGATTGTTATTGGTCCGTTGTGATAGGAGTCTCTCTGATTTCAATGGAAGACCAGAGCTTGGACTACTGCTGTGAGTGATTGTGACAATACCTCAACTGACTTCAAGCTATTGAAGGTACTGGTCATATCCAGCCTCTCTGCATCTATACATATCCCTATTCATATAGCAATGCGTCTTGACTCATCCCGCCGGTTGAAAGCAGCCGAACGTTGCACCATGGCCGGTACTTGTCTTAGTTGCCATGCGGGGACAAAGAAGGGAGATTTTTTTCTGATGGTCGTCTGTGAGACGGAACGACGGATTTCTGAAGGATTCTGCTGAGAGGGAGGAAACAGCCATGTCTTGAAGGGAGGGACCAGCCATTCCTTGGTATGTACAAAGTCCTTCCCTTGCCGGCGCCGTAGAAGGCGCTGTAGGCAAATGACGTTGCGATGTTGAAGCTATCCGCACTCGACTCGTTGCAATACTCATTCGATATGGTGCGTCGCAAAGAAATTTTGGTCGCCGATATCATATATGTATGTGTAAGTACAATGTAAGTAGTCTTGGAACCTACTACTATGAAGATGCACTCAAGCATTCCAGTGTCAACACCTGATCAGTACCATCATGAATGAGCTGCCAGAATCATTACTGCAAGACGCAGCAAAAAAAAAGGCGCTTATTTACCTCACGAAAAGAAATCAGATAGCTCGCGATGACTCGAACTTGGCACTTTCGAAAAAAAAGTCCGCTTTGGTCATTGGGGCACACAGCTCTTGCCAACGACACCATTGGGGCACACAGCCTCTTGGGGCACACAGCCTTCCAGGGCACACAGCCTTCCAGGGCACACAGCCTTCCAGGGCACACAGCCTTCCAGGGCACACAGCCTTCCAGGGCACACAGCCTTCCAGGGCACACAGCCTTCCAGGGCAAACGATCTGCGGATCAGTTGGGCTGTCACTTAGTATGCCCATTTATAACCTTTTCACCCCCTCTGTCCGTCCTGACGGGAGCCTTTATGATGTTAACAACCACAACACACATTGCTATTCTATTATCTCAATCAACCAACTTTATTTCGACGGCTACTGCCTATGTCCAGCCTCTCTATATATATCTGCATACTATAGTGTATGCATGGGGACGGGAATTGGATCCTCGTCCCGCATTCCACACCTCAACTGGCCAGCCCCAGAAACCCACCCATCGATCCACACCACTCGCCACAGATCACTTATCAAGAGCCCAAGTTCCAGAATACTATTATCGTTGTACTCAGAAGCCCTATAATGTCGCTACTCCCGTCTCAGATAGCCGTACATGATCTATCGCATCTGTAAACGTCTCTTTCCCGCGGTGGGATACCCCGTCATGCTGCCTATCCTCCTCTCCTCGCTGGCATGCTCGGTCCACGTAGCGAGCGCGTTGCCTCATCTGGCGATGACACGCCGATGCGTCAACGAGAGCCGGGCGACGCGGCCTCTGATGTTCAACGCTGACGACAAGTTTCAGATCTCCATATTTGAAGACCTTCATATGGGAGAGAGTGAGTTGCCCCTTGTTTCGCGAGCCAATCGCAAGGGGGTGAGGTGTAGGAGGAACTCAACAATGACCCTTGTCAGATGCATGGGACCCCTGGGGTCATCAGCAGGATCTACGCACAGTCAAGGTGGTCGAAAGCGTGCTCGATGCGGAAAAGCCAGATCTAGTCGTCTTCAATGGCGATATCATCACGGGAGAGAATGCCTTCTTGGAGAACAGCACAAAGGTCATCGACATGCTCGCTGCGCCGCTGCTACGGCGAAGTCTCCCCTGGGCGTCGACATATGGCAACCACGATCACAGCTTGAAGCTCTCGGCTGCTGATATCCTGGCACATGAGCAACGCTGGCCCAACGCCCGGACGAAGAAGATGGCCTCGGGCCGCGATGCCGGCGTCTCCAACTATTACCTCCCCGTCTACGGATCCGAATGCTGCGACGCAAAGTGCACGCCGGAGCTACTCCTCTGGTTCTTCGACAGCCGCGGCGGTCTACGTTTCCAAGAGCGCAACGAAGACGGCTCTCCACGCCCCCAACCGGACTGGGTAGACACCAGCGTCGTCGAATGGTTCCAACAAGCCCAGGCGAACCTCACCCAGCAGTACGGACGAGCGTTGCCGTCGCTGGCCTTCGTCCACATCCCGCCCTACGCTTCCATGGCGCTGCAGACGGAGCACGGCCGGCAGAGCATCGATGCTCATCGTCAGCCAGGCATCAACGACGACTACCCCTTGGCGGCCCAGGCCCAGGGCTGGTGCGCGGATGGTCGCAACGACGCCTCGTGCGGCTACGGCGGTCAGGACGTACCATTTATGAAGGCGGTTTCCGAGACGCCAGGGCTTATCGGTCTTTTTTCCGGTCACGATCACGGCAATTCCTGGTGCGTTCGCTGGGACCATCAAGTACCCGGGATGACCGTCGCCGGCAGGGGTCTCAATCTGTGCTTCGGCCAGCGCTCTGGCTACGGCGGCTACGGCCAGTGGATGCGCGGCAGCCGCCAGCTGCGAGTGTCTCGCGGGAACAGCTCCGAGGCCGAGACCTGGATCCGGCTGGACACGGGCGCCGTTGTCGGCAGGGTCATGCTAAACTCCACCTTCGGAGAGGACTTGTATCCTGTGACGGCCAATAACAAAAGCTTCTGTTCTACCTGTGACTACAGCGTCGTCACTAGCCGGCCACTTAAGAGGGGGAATGTATAGGGAGTTGAGGGGGTGGGAGTGTAAAAGGTGACGATGGATATAGTATTTGGTATTGAAAAGTATATACCCTCAAAGAAGAATCACACAGCTTCACGTCCCGCTGGTCAAGAGCCAGAAAGGATCGTCCGCTATCATAATACAAAGAATGAGAGAAAATGAAGTTCCATTCCCTATGTCCGTCTGGCCAGCGAATTGGGGCCAGTGAAGAAGAATGAGAAAGAAAAGAAAACGTCTTCCAAAGTATTAATAAAGTACTTGATGAAGCAGATCGAGCACATGCTCATCCTGATGCTGCAACAAATAGCCGAAGTAGAATATGAGAGAGAGAAAAATATTACAAAAGGAAAGAAAGTAAGTAAGTTGAAGTCAAATCTAGAAAGCAAGAACCAGCCCCATAAGCGGCACCACGATGCTCGGGAAAAGGGCTGCCGCAGAACCGGTGAAGGTATTCGGAGACTCAGATCCTCCCTTGCTGCCGGCCTTCGGAGCCTGGGGCAGCTTCGGCTCGGAGTCATGCTTATGGCCCTTGTCAGAATTGGGAGAGGCAGGGGCGAAAGGCTTGTTGCTGGCGGGCGCCTTGGGAGAAGGCTTCTCATTACCGGCAGCGGGCGCCTTGGGAGAAACATGGTGGTGAGGCTCCTCCTTGCCGGCAGCGGGCGTCTTGGGAGAAACATGGTGGTGAGGCTTCTCGTTTCCAGGTGTGCTTCCCGGAGTCACAGGCTTGTCATTGCCAGGAGCGGGCTTGATGGTGATGACCTTGTAAGGGTTGCTCTGGCGGTTGTCCGGAGTCGTGGAGTTGCACGGCGCGGTTCGGTTGCTGAACCTGGCGTGCTCGACAGGAGCGACAGGCTGAGGCCGACCGCCGACTGAGACGTCGACGGAAGCACGGGCGGAGACCTCGACAGCGACAGAAACGATGGCCTTGGTAATGATGCCGACGCAAGGAACCTCGGTCGAGGGGACCTGGTCATTCGGACGCGGCACGACTTCTCCGCCAGTAGGCTTCGTGGACGGAGCTGGCAGCTCAGGAACAGGGGCAGCAGTCCGGGCGGGAACCTGGCACTCGGCCTCGACACACGTCATGACCTGGAAGCAGGCAGCGGTGCAGGCCTCAAACTTGCACTGCTGGCCATCGTGGCAGACCAGGTTCTTGTTGCAGTCGTCACCGATGCACTGAGCGAACTGAACCTTGCTCTCGACGCCGATGATCATCCGACTGCACTCGTCACCGGCACAGCCCAGGAAGCGGTACTCGCCATCGACCTTGACGACGACCGTGTTGCGCTGCTCAGGGGCACAGGCCTCGATGGTGAAGTTGACCAGCAGCTCGCTCTCGAAGACGACGCGGAAGTTGCCGCAGCTCTCACACAGACCGGGGAAGTAGGCGACGCTTCCTCCGATGACGACGAAGCTGTTAGGAATGCTGACCGCTACCTTGGCGCTGACGGCAGCCTGGAGGGAGATCTGGGGGCCAAGGACGCGCGGGTCGGCGGGGAGGATGTGGGTGGTGACGGCGGGGACGACGCTGGTCGTCTTGGAGCCGACGGTGCAGTCGGTTGAGGCTTCGGGCGGGCAGGACGTAACGGTCTCGACGACTGTCGTCGTAGCTGTCTCGTAAAGAGTGGTGGAGGTGAAGTGTGTTGGCGCGGGTGTAGGGATGCCGTTGGTGCTCAGCGGAGGGGAGACGCCGGTGCTGAGGGGGGGGGAGCTGCCGGTGCTGAGGAGAGTGGCGTTGCCGGTGCTCAGGAGAGTTGCGTTGCCGGTGCTGAGGAGAGGGGAGTGGCCGGTGCTGAGGGGGATAGCGATAGGGGTAGTCGACGTGACTTTAATCAGTGTTTCTGTTGGAGCCAGAGCCTCCGACGAAGTAGGAGCCTCCGTCGAGCTGGGAGCCTCCGTCGAGCTAGGAGTATCCGTCAAGGCAGCAGAAGTCTGATTCGAGAACGAGGGCTGCGCGGGAGCGGGAGCGACGGCAGGGGGCTGAGGGAAAGTATCGGCCGGCACTGAGTCCTGTGGTGCTCTTTTCAGAACCATGCGGTGATTATGTCCTCGTTGGCCTAGGACAGGGAAGATCGTCTTCTCTTCCTTAGCCAGTAGCTCCTCTCCCAACGTCAAAGGCAGGAAGGCCACCGCCACGGCGGCTACTCCGATCAGACGCATCTTGAGCGTGTGAGTGTGAATGAGTAAAACGAGAGAGAAAGACACGAGATCCGCTAGATGTTGCTCAGGGGTTAGTAGAGGGCACCTAGGAAGTTAAAGATTATAGAGGTTTTTGGGAAAGAAACGCACTCTCATCCGTCGTCTTTATATATATATACAGACCTACTACGGAGGTGAGTATCGGTCCCCACGTATACACGAACAGATAAAGCTCAGCTTGTAATTCAAAAGTCTACTAGAGATACGTAAGGCCCACTGCCTCGTGTTATCAGGTATATGTATACATACATGCATTTATACAATATCCATGTACATACAAAGATCGCGTCCGCTCTACGACGACGTTGGAGCTGCCTCGCAAGTCATCAAAACAAAACGACTCCAGAAGAACTCTATTGCTGCTTGTGGGCCACTCTGGATATCTGCCAGTAGTAAACATGCCATGAAGAGGGTCCTATCTCGTAATATTGTATGTACACGCCGTATATATTACGGCTCCTCTTACTCCGTTGAACAAGCAAGGCTCTCCCTACACGGAAACATTTCACTCATCGTTCGTTGAGATGCTTGCTTTATTACTTTGTAAGAGAACGATGACCTATCTTCCTCTTAGGTGTGTGTGGGGGGGTTTCTATGAATAGGGATATAACTTGATGAAGATAGGGTGTTGAAGAGAGCTAACATTCAAAACCCACCCGTCGGAACCACAGTGTAATACACGAGCTGGTAAAGCTAACGGATAGATGGATACATGATTGTCTTCATAGATATGTTAGTCGGAGGCCCGCAAATTCGCTCAAACAGCGCAAGGCAGTACATACCTACCTACAAGTCAAGGTATCATCCTAGGAAGCAGGACTCTCAAGGTCTTTACCGTGTCCGTGGCTCTGTGTGGGCGGCTCGGCGTTGCCGCCGTTCACCTTGTGACCTTGATGATGCCATTCAGGGTGTTGTATCCAGATTAGATTTTTCTTTGTTTTTTTTTTCCTTCCTTCCGTCGATATAAACTTTCCGGTGGCTATGCAAACGGGGTCTGTCGTTGAGTTAATTCTAATTTAGTACATATGTACATACGGAGTTCATGCATGAATTTCATGGATGTGTATGGGTAGGGAAAGTCGAGTTTATACGAAGAATGCCGTAATTGTTTATCGCCAAGTGGATGCGTAAACACACATAGATAGATACGCAAACACGATTCGAAAAGAACTGAGAATCTCGATATAACGGTTCCGGATGAAGAGATAGGTAGGTATGAACGTCTCGGAAATTACGACGAGGTTAATTCCCCCTTCTTGGCTTCGAGCTCAATACCATACTCGTAAGTTGTATGTCCAGCCTCTTTATTTTCCTTCACGGCATCTTCACAACTCGTCGTCTTCTTCAGCCATTCGGTACACACGTAGGTATGTAAACAATCTCAGCTGTTCTTTCATTCTTTCTCCCATGAGCTGGGTGGCTGGGTGGGTGGGAGGTGGGTTAACATGTATGTATGTACAATAGTTATGTGGGTTAGGAGGAGATAATTCCCGGTAGCTTCTATCATGCACAGCCTGGTTATGGGGAGAGCTATTGGCCTTTCAACCGAGCACATATGTATATAAATCCGTCTTCTTCGTATCTATCTCTGTATCTATGTGTTTACCAACTACAGGAAACTGCCAAGCTGTAAGTCTGATTCTCGATCTGTATGCAATGCAAATTCTTGTTGCTATTATCATTTCCTCGCTGCAACGTTAACAACGTCATGATGTTGTTTACGCTGCTTCGTAGGTACGTGAATCAGCTCTTCCCTTTCTCCGCTAAAGATCCTATCCGAGGTCCCAGTCCCAGGCTCCCAGCTGAGGCGTACAACGTACTCTTTCCAAGGTTGATCCCATCTTCTTCTCCTACCTTTACGTCTTTATCCACTACGACTACGAACCACCCCAACAATCCCACCTCGAAGATTATTTGTGGACCCGTGAAGTTTGGATGTCGTACAAGCCAGGTTCAACCGAGCTCATGGCGTATGCTGCTCATTCCTTCGTAGTTTCACAGCTTGTAAAGTCCAGTCCGAGACGGGTCTTCACTTCATATTCTTCTGTCGAAACATGGTATGTGTGTATAATTACTGATGGCTGGCTGCCCCTCTGCCGTAACAATCACAACAGTGACAACACAAATGAAGCTATCGACAACAACGACCTCTCTCTAAGCTAGAACAGTCCTGATGATAAGTATCCATGCCGTCAGGCACCCACTCACGCACAGGCATCATCTAGTACGGCGCCTTCCAATCTATCCCTGGACCGGTCCTCGTTTGTCAACATCGTCATCGGGTGACGGGTGAAAGAAAAGCATCATCACAACTACAAGGGAAGCGTTCCTCAGTCCTCACCCATCAATCCGAAGCAGTACGATAACCGGCATCTCCCACCCGGCGTATTCAACGATCTGCTTCGTCTTCCTCTTGACTTGAAATAGCTCTCGTAAAGTCAAACTCCGGATCCGGATGATGAGGTTGAACAACCCATCAATGGCCCTACAAACATCCTCTCTGTAGCCTACGTACATATGTACATACATGCTACTCGTCAACGAATCAACGTCTACCCGGACCAGCTGTGGAATCAAAGAGAGGAAAAAAAGCACAATCATAATACGAAGTTCGAAGGAATGTTCGTTTTTCACAGCTGAACCCACCCCTCCGTTCGTATTCGAGATCATCTCCGCCCGGCCAACCCTGAGGGCTTCTCGTACCGTTTGCGATGCTTTATCCACTGCGATTAGACTCTATATAAACAAAGTGGGAGCTTCGTTTGGGATACGCATCATGGGTCTTGTTCGTAGGGTTGTTCAGCCATGTGTATGCATGTTGGCAGGGGACAAGGACTGAACGTGGCTGGTGTTCATCTCTTCGACGGTGTAAACGACCAGATTGGCTTCAACTCTCTTAGCCCTACCCTACACTTTCATAGCTGCTCCTCATCGTCCACGTGAGAGACGTCGTTAGCGATAATGCCTTCTGGTCCTTGACGGCTGAATAATTTACTGTCCCCTTTCCTCGGCCTTACTCAAGCTCGAGGAGTAAGAAAAGAAACTAATGTGTGCTCTGGTGCGAGGACACTGGAAACTGTTAAAGGGATATAGGGCCAAACAAGTACTCCTACACCTCGGGGAGTGCTCCCTGCTTTTGCCTGGTGTAGCGGTACAACTCTCGTGACAGAAACATGTATGTACAAGTATATAGCCAGAGACTGAAGGTGCATACAACGAAAAGCTCTTGTTGTTGTGCGCCATATAGGGCCTATTAGGCCAGCATCTCTTCGGAGGTGCCTCCACTTTTGAGGAGTGCCATAGGCGTAGCTCACCACACTTGTCTGCCAACTTGACTGGAAAGGAATAGGAACCCGACTTTACGTAGTAACGGTAGTAGGCATCGCTTCTCTTCGGTGAATCATATGACAGACCGGGTAGGTAGTGCTAGTAGACACCATCAATCTCCCTCTTGCGTCCCCTCTCCGCCAATGGCTGTTCATCATATTCATACATATATGCAAACACACAACTCACTGCCGAGCCAGGGGGGGGGAAAGCCACATGACTGACAAGTCCTGCTGCAAAGACGCATGGACTCTCTCTCATCCTTGCGTAGAATCGACAGATGAGACGACAATCACAGCCTTCACGTGGAAGCGCCAAGTAGAACGCCACCAACCAACGGCGACCCGCACTCTGATGCCCTCAGGCATCAACTCGTCTCATCTCAAACGAAAGGAAACGACCATGTACGGACACCCTCTCTTTGAATCTCATAGCGAGTGGCGTTCGTGGTGTTTGCAAGGACGAACCTCCTCTTCTGAGCACAGCCTCCTCGTCCGTGATTCACTGACGATGATATGAATCCACACTCACAAACATACACACACAAACACACACACACACACACACACCAGTCCGTATCTCGGACACTATTAACCGCCGTCTTCATGTAATTCTAGTGTTCAACGCACGTTCGTCGACGATGCAGCCCTGTCAGCGTGGGAGAAAAGCTCCTTGCTCGCTTGGATGAATGGGCGACGGAAGCGAGTTCGTTCAGGGGCGGGCGAAGAGGGGCACGGTCCACGCGATGCACGCATAGGGTTCCCTTGTTCGAGCTCTATTCTTCGGCGTCTATGTAGGTATGGCACCTTGCTTTCACGTCTCTTGTGAAGGAAGCTACGTAGCACCGGGGAAGAAAGCAGTGACCAACGAGATTGTTCACCACGTCTCGAAATGAGCTGATGCCTTTTGAAAATCTCTTCTCGAATACAAGTTTCTGACTCACTGCTCTGAAGCCACAGCCCAAGATGGCATAAAAAGAAACAAGGGCATATCTCGAGATCTTCCTACTATACAAGTAGTCTCGTCGAACGTGCTGCCTTGTAAAGGGGGGGGTCGAAAGAATGATTCACCCCTAATCATGATAAAGAAAAAAAGAAAAAAATCTGATCACACAGCGTAGCATCTGGCAAGCCACTGCCCCTGAAACCACTCCCCGTTTGCCTGTCCACCCCCACAAGGAAAGAAAACAGCGATGAAAATCTGATAGAGCCGCCGGGTCAGGGGGGGAGGAACAGCTGTTGGACGTCTTCTTCACAATCACCCAGTTGAGACGTTGCAGATATCTGTAGCACATGACGAGGGTATCGTTTGCGTAGTGTGATTTCTTTCTGCTTTGGAAGAAAAAATTTCATCTATATAACGAACATCTTTTTCCTCTTCCCCCCTTTTCCTCTTCTTCTTCTTCTGTCTCTCTTTGTCCCTGTCAAGCAGACACTGCCTCTGAAGAGCATCTGTCTATTTTCACACCTCAATTTCCGGACAGCAATCTCTTCAGAAGCACCGACGACGGATAAGCATGGACCAAGTCATGGATCTGGTCATGGACCAGGTCGTCGATGAAGACATGGATATCAACATGGATCAGAATAACATGAGCATGGCTTTGATTCCTGCCGATTTCGACTTCAAAGAAGTCGACTGCGCCTTTTGCGGCGTTCCCATCATCCATCAGCTGCTTGAGCAACGAGCCACAGGTACGAAGACGACTGAGGAAGATCATAACGCCGGGGAAAGGGGGGCTTTCTAACAAGGGGGTTAGGAATCCGGGACTTTGCGCTGCAGAACACGGAACAAACGCGCTGGTTGGGCATCGCCCGCCTCGTCGGGAACGAACCCATGAGCGACGAGCCGCTCAAGTGAGTAGATTGAGGGGAAGAGATCCATCCTCGAGAGCAGAGTTTCTAACGCATAGCAACAACAGCGCTCGGGTATCCCGTCAGACATACGACAGCGGCAATGGACACTTCGTCATCGGCGAAGGCCGCACAATCAGGACGTAAGACGACGAGTCTGAAGAATTAAAAGATGGTACGATCACTAACTTGCACCCAGATACTATAGAAAACAGGGCCAGCCCTTTGTGGTACCCTTCCACAACGACTGCATGGCTCTTCTCGGCCGATATCTAGAGGATACTTGTATCGAAGTCGATATCGACACCGAGGTTCTCTTCGACGCTCTCAACAATCTCTCGGTAGAAGACAACTGCTCTAAGCAATGGAGGTGCTTGGAAATCTCTTACATGGGAGTTGGACTGCTCGGGGTTCTTGACCCGTTTACACCGGGAGCAGAGCATCTTACGATGTCTCCCATGAGAATCCCGGAACTTGTGTGGTACTATCAACACCTCCCTCGACTGTCCATCGCCAAGGAGGAGAGGATCGCTGCCGGTAACGACGACAACGACATCTTCAGTCGGTTCGACGACGGCATCATGAAGAACATCTGCAGCTTCCTCGACACCACCGACATTGCCAAGTGGCGGAAGGCATCACGGTCAGCGGCCCGGCTCGAGCTCGACAACAACTTCTGGGAGACGCGCGTTGAGGAGGACATGCCCTGGCTATTCGATTTCCCTGAGCTAGTGGCACCCGATACCGACTGGGCAGAGGTCTACAGCGACCTCAGCAAGGCATCGCAGCTGACTCGAGACGACAAGATTCTCGGCCTCGCCAACAGGCGACGCATCTGGGAGACTCGGGCACCGTTCTTCTCCGCCGCATACACCTTCGCAGACAACAACAAGAACTACTCCATGAGGGAGCTGGCTCGCTGGGTCGGCACCTTCAACGTGAAGCATTCGTTGCCCTTGACCTTCCCGCCGCCGCTCAAGACGGCCATCTACCTGCCCACCTTCTTCACCGAGGATTTGTACGAGCTCGAAGACGCCGAGCCGGTCATTCACATCGACTGGACTGTCGGTGGGAGACTGGCCGGGTTAGATATTGAGAAGAATGGACGGATGGAGAAGACGGATCACCAGTATCGCGAGGACCACGACAACAGCGAGGACAAGTTTCCCTTTGACCAGAAGATTTCCATCCCTCTCGGCGACTGGATTACGGGCCTGGCTTTTTATTGCAACACGGAGATTCTCGGCATGCCCGATGTCGACGATGACGACGTCGTTGACGTGGTCGAGAACATTCCCGAAGACCAGCGTGATGAGATCCTCGCGGCCGACAATGACGATCAGATGGCCTTCTACTCTCTCAGACGCAACGTAGTCGGCATCGAAGTCCAGTTCGCCCATCAGCAGTCTCTCCTCGCCGGATTCCGTACCGAAGAAGTCAAGATGGTGCACACCGATGTGGATCGCTTCATCGTCGGCTTCCGGATCGAGAGACAGACCTGCTCCGCCGCCGTGACGAGAGTCGGCCTCGTCACGGCGCCCATCAGTCTCGGCATGCCCGGCATGCGACGGGTGATGCCGAACCACTACTGGCGAGAGCCGAAGCTTCCTATCCACCGCCTCACCTTGTCTCAGGTGCCGCCGCCTTCTCTTCGCCTCTGCGAAGGCCTCGGCTGGATCACAGAAGCAGCACAGTCTCGCCCTTACGAGGTTCTGGTGCTAGGCGAGACGGACGAGGAGCTTTCGCTTCTGACGTCGATTTCTATCGACGATAACCTCGACGGTATCCGCGCTGAGTACTTGCTTGGTCCGCCGCGATCCATTGGCCTGATGCGCGACGAGAGACGAATCTTCGACATCAACGGCCCAGGAGGCGAGAGAATCATCGCCCTCTTCCTGACTCACAGCCCAGAGCTCGGCAGATGGAGGGTCCAGGTCAGCACCAATCGCCAGCGTCAGCTGGTCATTGATCAGGGAGTCGTCGCGGGACCCATCGCGAGGCTTCCACTGTGGTCCAACCTCGGGGGGATGAATTTGCTGGGCGGGATTTATGCGACCTGGCTGCAGGGTCCTCGTCACAAGCTTGCTGGCGTGGGTTGTCTCACTCTAGACCAACGCCTTCTCTGAGTGATGGGGACGGGAAAGGAGGAATAGGGTCCTGTGAAGGGCAGAAAGGGGGATTTGACCTTGTAGATTCGATAGTAGATGGTTGTACATAGTCACGGCCAACTCGGATTACGACTGATGAGACAATGTCTTGAGGGAGCGAGTACTAGCGGCCCAGCAGAGATGATCAGATAGAGACGGCCGATGTATATATCAAGACACAGACGCATTGTATTGATGAAACATGGTCGATTCACAAGTCGCAAAGTCCTCCGATATGCAAGACTGATTTAACCATAACTTACAAGAATCCCCCTCCCTCTCTCCCTTCCTCCACTCTCCTCACCAAGCCTACCTACCTATATATCCACCTACCGCAGCATCAACAACATCCCCAACACAACACAGCCAAAAACATACACAAGCCCAATCTTCGAAACCCCCCTCGGCGAAGACACCACAGGCGAGGCAGCGCTCTTCACCCGATCACCTGTCGCCAACTCCGTCGCGCGACTCAGCGTCTTCGTCAGCTGGTCGACGTTCGTCGGCGCCGTCGCCTTGACCGTCACCGTCTTGGCGAGGCTCGTGGAAGGGGGTGTGTAGGGCGAGGCGGAGAAGCTGCATGCGGAGAGGATGTCTTTTATATCTGATCGAAGCATGTCAGTTTCCGCGATGAACGAGAAGAACATCAGTTCCTGAAAAAACGGGAGACTCTTCCCACCTTGGTTCGCAACGCTCAGCTTCTTCTTCTCATCCGCCGTCTTCGTCGTCCCAGTCTTCTGAGCCTGGCTCAGACACCCGGCGCAAAGACCAGCGATTGTCCGCACGTCGAAGCTATCGTTCGTGCAGACGCACTGCGCCTCGAGGAGCTTCTCGTCCGCGTCCGTCCCGTCCGGGAGCTTGGTGTCGCACTCCTCGGTGAGGGTCCCGATCGGCTGACACATTTCCTTGCAGTCTTCCGGCACGTTGCTCATCACCAGCTCGATCCGGGCCTGGACGCCGAGGAGAAGCGTGGCGGCGGCGGCGAAGAGCATTTTCCTGTTGCGGTGTTTCATGACTGTCTGGCTTGAGGTCTAGAAAGAAAGAATGAAATTCGATAGAGACAGGAGACGGAGAAGTGTAGTTGAGATGGGTAAGTCGTCAGAGATGGGAGAAGAAGCAGTACGAATACACGTAGTATAGAAAGTCCACGTTCTTCCCTACTAGTCAAGGCCAGACCTGATGGCGATTGCGAGATGCCGAGGCAGACACCGCACCGGCGCACACACACACGATTCAGCCTTACGTCATTTCAGGCATAGACCCTGTCTGAGAATTCTCCATCTCAATGCGCCCGGTTCGTGACTCGTGACAGGGCGGGCCTACAAGTATTGTGTTGGGGGTGAGACGAAAGCTGCGACTCTAACAACGGGGCTCGACTCATTCTGCAGCAGGCATGTAGAAAGGGATGAGAAACTGGTCAATAAACAGGTACATGTAGTTTCTGCTTTATGCTGGAAACTTTTTCGTGGCCTTTTCACTTGTCTCTTTTTTTCTCAATATTCTCTTGTAATGTGCGAGGAACTCTGTGGATTCGAACTCTGGGAAAGGGACGAAGAAGAGGAAACGAGGGGGAAAGGAGGAGATGTCGTCTCCGAAACGCTTCTTAGACATCACGTGGCATCACACGTGGCCGCCTGTCACCGTGGCTTCCCCCCTCAGCATGTCAAGGTAGCGTCGAGAGCTGCATCAAGTCTGTGAAGGATTCTCATTGTCAGATTCTCTACGGATACCCCATTTTCTATACTTGGAGCATAGGTACACAAGGCACTCTTCATAGAGCAGGCGAAGGAGGCGTCACTTCTGAGGAGAAATAGAATGCAGACACGATAGCGACGGCTGTATTGGCTAGCGTATGTAGATGTTTCTTTTTTCTTAATGCAAGATCCCGCTACGCAGGTGAAAGAATTACAGCTGCTATAATTGGGCGTTCAAGACGATTTCCTCCTTCATTATCGCCTCTGACAGTGGCGATGCCTGAGCAAGGCAGCTTCTGTTCTTCCAGTGTCAGGTTTGTCACGTGACCACACCGTAAGAGCTCGCTGTTCCCAGCTCGATAAAAACGACACCCCCCCTCTCCGTTCCATATTGCTGCCGGTTCAACGGATAAGTCGAAAGATCACCATATCCAGCCGTCGTGGCGACGAGGATGGGAAAACGGACTCGAAGTGCG
This sequence comes from Ophiocordyceps camponoti-leonardi (nom. inval.), assembly GCA_003339455.1. NCBI lineage: Eukaryota > Fungi > Ascomycota > Sordariomycetes > Hypocreales > Ophiocordycipitaceae > Ophiocordyceps > Ophiocordyceps camponoti-leonardi. The sequence goes on from PDHP01000057.1 coordinate 52,094, forward strand.
TCAAGTCAGATTCTCCCCCCATGCGTCGGAATTTACTAAGTTATTGCGTATGTCTGACGCCTTTGCTCTAGCTGCCGCAGGCGGCCGTGGCGAACCACTGGCCCCTGGATGACGAAGAAGAAGACGCCGACGAAGGGGACGAAGTGAAAGCGTCCGCGTTCACTTTGGAGTGAACATGGAAAGGAGAGACGGTGTCGTTTTTAAGACCACGATGACAGAGGAAGCTTTCGAAGAAAGAAAGGCTCTGCCGATGTGGAGAGACAGGGCATCTGGCGCGAGACTGCCTGGCAGCTGGCACCCAACGACGTCGCAGGTACGTTTAACGATATCGGGCAGAGGAATTTTGCAAAGGAAGAAAGGCTACTAATATGTACCCGACCTCGATAGAGGCCTTTGCCCAGGGACGTGAGTGGGATTGAAGGGAGCGGCTCGCCGACGCTGGCCACGGCCCGTTGAAAGATGATGGAAAACGAAGGCCTTATGTATCACGTCTACGCCTATCTCCTTCATATCAAGTCTACGATATAGAAGCCGCAGCGTCCGCGTGGCCGCATGATGGCCATCTTCGGCATCGGGGAAGATCAGGCGCAGGAGCGGTGGGACGAGCCAGCGATGGATGCTCGCCCGCGTATCCGTCACTTAGAGATAGGCGAAGCCAAGCAAGGCTGCAAAGTTGCTTTCCCATCTTCATATGCAAATCAGTATGTATCACGTCTACGCCTATCTCCTTCATATCAAGTCTACGATCGAGTTTAATGCTGACTTTTCAAAGCACGATGATAAACGAATGTTGGCGATGTGGGAAACCGGGACGTGTGGCCTGTCGTGGACATCGTCTCACAAACATGAAAAGCAAACGTTGTCTCTTGAGTGTGTGTGGTAAGCACCACCAGCAGCGGCAGCAGTGAGGATCCTGCAGGGATCCTCAGCAGCAGCAGCACCACCCCTACCAGCGGCACCAGCAGTACGAGCGGCACCACCAGCACGAGCGGCACCACCAGCAGCGGCACCACCAGCAGCAGCAGCAGCCGCGACAGCCGCGACGACAGTAGTCGCAGCCGCCAATCTGGCGGGATTGGCGATAACATGCTTAAAGCATTGTTGAAACGTCGCCGATAAGTTCTATCAAGCACCGGCATATTTACAACTAATCTTTTTTTTAAATTCGGATTTTTTTAAAGTCAAACTCATGCCGAGTACCCGTACCGCTCTCGTAACGGACCAAGGCGGCACAAGAAGAGGGATCCGGGTCATGTGACCGGGGCTCGGGGCAGGTGCCAGAGGTGCCAGGTGCCGTACATGGCCCGAGAATGTGAGGCTTCTGACGATGCCGCTGATACGTAAATCGATGGCAGAGGTTGCATATACTACAGAACTTCACACTTCAACATCAGCACCAGCAACACTGTGGTGAGCATCGCGTCACACATATTGGTGCAAAATCAGTAGTGATGGTGATCATTCTAGCGGGAGGCAGCACAAGGAGAGGACCCTGGTTGTCAGAAAGTACGGCAGTAGCAGGGCTTAATAAGGCCTGTATTAGCATCCGCGCGGTGCGACCACTTTTGACCTAACAGCCAACACTGATCCTTCAGGATTACGTGACTGCACGACTGTCTTGGCAATGTGCGTGTGGTGCAAGAAACGCTACTGACTTGTCTGGATACCGAGTGTCAAAGGTCGCTGACAAGTTCATCAAAGCATCAGTATATTGTATTTGCTGTCCGTTTCGTCGTAAATAACTTGTTTTCTCTTCGTCCCCATTTCCTCCCCCTATTATCAGTCTTCCATCCCATCATCAGTCTTCCTTTCCATTCTCAGTTTGCCCTCTCTTATCAATCTTCCCTCCTATTATCGATCTTCCCTCTCATTATCAGTCTTCCCTCGCATTCTCAGTCTATCCCCTCATTCTCAGTCTGCCCGGCACCAGCAGCGCAACCTTAGGTATTCGTATTCTTGACCATCTCGTCCCGCAAGCTCAGGTGGCAGGGGAAGGTGGCAGAGCAAGTCTCCTCGTTGAAAAACGCTATCGGATGACGAGGTGCGCTCGAATTCACCATCTTGGGCTCCAGCTCTTGGTCTCCGTTAAGCTGGAATTTGCAGTCGATACCACCGTTCCACGTGTGGGAAAGCTTCTCCCGGATGCCGATTGTCTTGGGGTCGTAGATCAATCGTCGGGTCCCCGTCGGGAAACTCGTCTCCACGTACAGGGTTTTCGTCTCTTCCTTCCACGGCTCATGAAGCAGAAGCTCACTCCGGCGGGTAACGAACCAGGGGTGGCAGAAGAACAGGATCCAGCACTTAACTTCTTCGCGGTTCACGCTGCGGAACGTGCAGTTGAAATTCACCTTTTCCACCGGTAGTAGCTCCGGTAGCGGCTCTTCCTCTTCCTGCGGATTCTTCTTCTTTTCCTCCTCCTTGTCCTCTCGATACTTCTTTTGGTCTTTCATCAGCGTCTCTTCCAGCTCTTTATCCTCTTTCGTCAGTTGTCTTTCCTCTTGCAGCTCCTCCTTGGCCACAACGCCTTCCGTCATGTTTGACACCGGCGGATGCTCATCCCTCCGGCAGACTCGGGCGCGTGCATTAGGGTACCAACAGGGGGGCAATTTAGTAAGGACGGAGGTTGTCATCAACTTCTCCATCGATTTCGGTCGCCGAATATTCACGACCGAAGTATTCGACCCAGCCACCGGCGGCTTAGGCGGAACCCGGGGCTTGGATCCCGGAGTCGTCTTCTTTTTCCGCTGAGCTTTTATCCCAGCTCCGAATGCTGAGGGCGCGATCGCGGTGGTCCTTGGGCGTTTGGTGGGACGCACCGACTTGGTGGGAATCACCGGTTTGGTGGGAATCACCGGTTTGGTGGGAATCACCAACGCTTTGGTGGGCACCTCCTTGGCCGGGACGCAAGAGACGGTGTCTAGCATGCCAAAGGCGATGGTCATGCATCGAAGGATTTGAGATGAATGCATAGTGAAGTTGATAAGTAAGAAAGTAGACTATAGAGGAAACGTGGTAGTTGGGGATATGCTAAGGTGACGACGTGTGACGAGAGTGGTAGTTCGGATATATGTATGGAAGAGGAAGTTGGGAGGACAGAGAAGGGCAGGCAGCTGTCTTCTTATAGAGGAAGAAGAAGAGCGAGTGATCCAGAAGAGTCACCAAGAAGAGTCACCTAGAAGCTTTCCCTCCTAGGTAAAGCATCACTTGAAATTATTGCTAAGTTTTGTATTGCATCTATCCTAGTGTATAAAGATCTTTCTTTGGGACTTGATGCGGTTGTTAACTCTATTTTGCGCCTATAACATTGCATAAAAGCCATTCTCGTGTTTCGATATGCCATCTGAGTCTGTATAATATTCATATCCACAGGGAAAAAAGGTGCTAGTATGACTTGATGTGGTTGCCGAGTCTATTATACTGCAGCAACCCTTATAGACTAGGCTAGGATGATCCTCGCCTGTAAATAGATCTACTGCACTTGGAAAGTCAGTTTTAACATAGTACGTACGTACATACTACGTAGGAGGGCTTCCAGTCGTCGTGGCCCTATGACGCTCACATGCAATGTGAACATCTATGCCTTGCAACTTGCAAGAGTGTAAAAAGGCGATTGCGTCGAGGATGACGCGGCGACTCACATTCCCCTAAGTTTTGAGCTACAGGATATTTTTGAGAATAAAGCAGTCGCTGTATTGTCTTTCACTGTACATATGAAGGCTTTCTTGTCATCATGGTATCTGTTTTGATAGAAGAAGACAGTTCACGCCATGGTGTGGTGGACTGGTGGTTGACAGCTGCAGTAGCTGCCGAGGAGGTGGGTTGAGCCACAGTACGAATATACGGTAGCTGTGGAGAATAGACACAGTACGGAGTACGGACACTAGCCCTACGAGGCTATCAGGCAATGAGGCTATCGACATTCGAGGCTCTCTCATTACTAAAACTGTACAGTGGCAGGCTCTCGAAGCCACTGGCAGAGATCAAAGCCCCTAGTATACACGCATCGTACGGCAATCATGTCGGCCGCAGCCCTTGGTCTCCGCCGCGTGCGAGCCGTGCGGAGACTGCCAAGGCTCATCACCGTACGTCGTCAATCCTCGACGACTTCCTCCCCCGTCTCCTCGACATCTTCCGTCCGGGCCGTTCTTCTCGGCAGCGCCTTTGCAGCCTCGCTTGGCTTCGCCTATCTCTACGTGACGGATACGCGGGCAAGCATCCATCGCTGGCTCGTCCCACCGCTCCTGCGCCTGATCTTCCCCGATGCCGAAGATGGCCATCATGCGGCCACGCGGACGCTGCGGCTTCTATATCTTCTGAACATGCATCCGCGGGAACGCGCCTCCTCCGTGCCCGGCTCACCCAGTACCGTCTTCAACACGCGCATCGATAATCCGATTGGCATCTCAGCAGGCCTCGACAAGGACGGCGAGATCCCAGACGCCCTCTTCGCCCTCGGCGCCGCCGTCGTTGAGATAGGCGGCTGCACGGCGAAGCCACAGGCCGGAAACGCCCGGCCGCGCGTCTTCCGCGTGCCGACGCTCGACGGCATGGTCAATCGGTACGGACTCAACTCGCGCGGCGCAGACGACGTGGCGGCCCGGCTGCGTCGTCGATTACGTCGCTTCGCCGGCCAACTGGGTGTTTCCGAGCGCGACGTCCTCGACGGTCGCGTCGGTGTTCCGCCCGGTAGTTTGAAGACGGGAAGGCTTCTTGCTGTCCAGGTGGCCAAGAACAAGGACACGGACGAGAGGGACGAGGCGGCCGTGGCGGAGGACCATGTCTACTGCGTGCGAGCTCTGGCTCCTTACGCCGACATCATCGTCGTCAACGTCAGCAGCCCCAACACGCCGGGCCTGCGTGACTTACAGGCAACCGGACCCCTGACGCGGCTGTTGACCGCCGTCGTTGACGAAGCTGCCCGTACGGAGCGCGCATCGCCGCCGCCGCGCGTCATGGTCAAGGTCTCGCCGGATGAGGATGAGGAATCGCAGATGGAGGGCATCGTCCAGGCCGTCCATCGTAGCGGCGCTGACGGCCTCATTGTCGGCAACACGACGAAGCGCCGCGCGGGCCTCGTTCCGGAGGGTGCCCTGCTCACCGGCCAGGAGCGCAAGGCTATGAAGGAGCAGGGCGGGTACTCGGGCCCTGCCATGTTCGGCCGTACGCTCGACCTGGTGACGCGGTACCGCGACATGCTCGACGTGGAGTCCCTCGCGACGGGCGACGGCAAGCCCAAGGTCATCTTCGCCACGGGCGGTATCACGAACGGCGAGCAGGCACTCAAGGTGCTCAACGCTGGGGCGAGCGTTGCCATGATTTATACGGGGCTCGTGTATGGAGGGGCAGGAACGGTGACGAGGATGAAGTCTGAGATGGGGCTGGCTGGGGGTAAACGTCCGTACGGAGAGCAGAATTCGGCATCAGTCTGAATTAAAGCACAATTGAATCAATATATACAGAATTCTTTTTCACTGCCGCTGCTGGTAGTGCCGCTCGTGCTGCTGCTGCCGCTGGTAGGGGTGGTGGCGCTGCTGCTGCCGCTGCTGGTGGTTCCGCTCATGCTCCTGCTGCTGCTCGTAGGGGTGGTGGGGGTGATGGTAGTGGTGGCGGTGGTGCTGCTGCTGCTGCTGCTGGTGGTGGTGTTGCTGCTGCTGCTGCTGGTGTTGCTGCTGCTGCTGGTGCCGCTGCTGCTGCTGGTGCCGCTGCTGCTGCTGCTGTTGCTGCTGCTGCTGGTGCCGCTGCTGCTGCTGCTGTTGCTGCTGCTGTTGCTGCTGCTGCTGGTGCCGCTGCTGCTGCTGCTGCTGCTGCTGCTGCTGCTGCTGCCGTTGTTGATGTTGTTGATGTTGTTGTCGCGGCGGCAGCGCCGGCACCCCCGGCACCCCCGGCACCCCCGACAGCATCATCAGCATCAGCGGCAGCAACATCAGCATCGGCGGCCACGGCGGCAGCGGCAGCTGAGCGGTGGCGGTGGCGGTGGCGGCGTCGACCTCGCCGGCGGCGTCGGCGTCGGTGCGAGGGCGGCGGCGTTGGCGGCGGCGTTTGCGGCGGACCTGCGTGTCAACGGGGGCCGCATGCGGGTATTGGTTGGGTTCCATTGTCATCTCTGAAAAAAGTCAGCGTCGTACACGATCGTAGCCTTCATTTCAGCGTGGACGGGATACTTACTGCGTTGAATGGTGTGCTGGTGGTGAAGATGGAGGAAGAGAAAAGGGGGGAGAGAGGACGAGAAGGATGCGAGCAGAGGAAGAGGACGGCGATTCTGATCGAGCAGAAGAAGAGGAAGGCAGCAACAGCTTCAACCGAGCGGGAATAGAAGGCAGGCGAATCCCATCGCATAGGTACTAGAGTGAAGGAGGCATCGCTTCTCAGGAGTGACACTTCAGGAGAAAGAGAGGACTCAAGTGATACAACGATAATAGCGACTGCCATATTTGCTAGCTTGTGCAGACATTCTTTCACGGTAGGTAGTCATTCATTGTATGCATTAACCTACGATACGGGTGAAAGAGTTTTAGCTGCTATCGTTGGGCCTTCAAGGCCAATCTTCCCTTCAGGGCCTCTGATAGTGGCGATGTCCAAGCAAGGCAGCTTTGGTTCTTCCATGAAGTTCGCTTCAAATTGGGCAAAGGGCAGAAACTGCCTACTAACTTCGAGTATACTCTTCGTCAGTACTTGGTTTGGATTCATCAATGCTCGTAGGGTTATCATGTATTTACACTACGCTCGTGGGCAAAGCTCACGCGGTAATGATAACATCTTCGCCCCTGAAGAGTGTTCGAAGTGCTATGTCAAGGATAACTCTACCCCGAAGACAGCTTAGATTCTTCCAAGGTCTAGCTAAAGAAAATCAAAGTAACTTGACCGTGGTATATTCTCATCACATTATTTTGTTCCGCTACGTGCATCCAAAGAGGCCAAGAGAAGTTTAAAGACAAGTTAAACATGGAAAGAGAAAGAAGAAGCAAAGAGAAAAGGAAGAAGGAGAAGGAGGAGACATCAGTTGACGCCCTCTGACGTCTTGATGGCATTCGCCAGTAGGATATTCACCGCCTCCTCCCATCGCCTCGACACGGCAATCTCCGTCACGTTGTGACCAAGCTCGTCTTTGACGTCGACGTCGACGCCCGACTTCGAGCACACCCTGGCCAGCATTGCCGCGTCCCCGTTCTCCAGCGCTTGCATGATGCCATTCCATCCTCGGTACACCTTGTTCGGGTCCGCGCCCTTATCCAGCAACATGTCGATCATGTCCGCGTGCTCCTCGTCCTGACATCGTCGAAGCGCCTTGACGATGGGAAGGTGCTCGCCCGGCGCGTTGACGTCGGCGCCGCCCTCGTTGATGAGGTACGAGACAATCTCTCGTCGGCGCTCGCGCAGAGCCGTCGTCAGCGGCGAGAAGACGCCGCCGTTGCGGTCCTCGACTGACACCCCGGCAGCCAGCAGCAGCTTGATCGAATCGAGCTGGTTGGCCACCACCGCCATCTCCACCACGCCTTTGAACGCCCGCGGCTCCGGGAGTGTCTCGAGGATGCGCTTGAGGATGGCCGGATGCCGGACCGCGATGCAAACGGGCCAGTCCTGACCGCGTACGTTGGGGTTGGCTCCTCGCGCCAGTAGCAGCTCGACGAAGCCTTCGCGGTCGTCACGCACTGCGCTCGTCAGTGCCGTGTACCCCTTGCCGTTCTTTTCATCCGGATCCAAGCCCTGGTCCAGCAGCCAGCTCAGCGCCTGGCCGTTGTTGGACGACACCGCCGTCTCTAGGATTCCCTTGGGCGTGTTGAGCCGCGCCCCGGCGGCGACGAGCGCCGGCAAAAAGTGCTCGCGGTGGTGCGTCACACACTTAAAGGCCGGGTACTCGCTGGCCCGCAGGTTCGGGTCGGCACCGTTGGCCAGCAGCAGCTGGAAGATGTCGCCGCGGTTGTCGCGGATCGATGTGCACAGCGGCGTGTACACGCCGTCCTTTTTAGCGTTGGGATCGACGCCCGCGTTCAGCAGCATCTGTACCGACTCAACCCGGTTGATGCTCGTCGCCAACTCCATGATGCCGGGACACTTCTTGTGATCCGCCCCGTGCGCGAGAAGCACCTCGAGGCAGGGCGGCTGATACGTCGCCGGCCACAACATGTGTTTTGGCCCCGGCAGGTTTGGATCCGCACCCTTCTCCAGGAGCAGCGTGACGATGTCTACCCTTGCGCTCTGGATGGCGTCGAACAGGGCCGTCTTGCCGTCGTGGTTCTTGTCGTTGGGGTTGGCCCCGTATGCCAGCAGCGTCTCCACCAGTCGCTTCGGCGTCTTCTTGCCGATGCAGCTAATGAGCACCGTGTCGCCATCGGCTGTCGGTTGATTGGGGTCGCCGCCATACATGAGCAGGAGACGCGCCAGCCGGACATTGTTAATTGTCGCCGCCACGGCTAGTGGTCTCTCCATCTCCAGAGGCGGCTCCGTATCAGCATCGGCACCGTACTTGAGGAGGAGGGCTGCGGCACAGAGCTGAGAACATCGAGCGGCCGCCCCCAGGGGGCTCAGACCCTCTCTGTCGAGAGCGTCGGGATCGGCGCCGTAGAGGAGCAGAAGCCGCAGGCTCTCGACGTCTTGGATCTGTATAGTCTCGTTGACGGCGTGAGCGTCGGGACCCGTGTTGGGCGACACACCACGATCAAGAAGCTGCGAGACGAGCCTGTGGTCCTTTGTGCGGATGGCATTGACGAGCGCGTGCTTGGAGCTGACCTTGTCGCCCTCGGTGTTGCTACGCGGCCGCCTTCGGGGCATCGCGGAAGCGTCGGCCTCGCGCTTGTCCACGGTCAGAGTGTCCAGCGCCGGGCCTATTATGTCGGCGACGAGCGCTGCGAGCTCGGGGCTCAGCTCGGGCACCTCGTCGAGCCCGTCTGGGCGGTCGTGCGAGCTGGACGAGCTCGCGGTATAGCGGGTGGCGGGGGTGCCTTGACCGAACTCGGAGGCGAGAGCGCTCTCGCCGCTCGTCGAATCCGGGCTGAAGGGTACGTTCCTGGAATCTCTGGTTCCCGGAGGCTGCGGCATGGGCTCGTGCAGCATTGAGTCGGTCTTCCTCTGGCGCGACGATGGTTTTGAGCGGTAAATGGACCCGGAGGATAAGGATGCCCTGTCGTCCGCGGTGACAAAGGCCAAGGATTCGTGTTTGCGACGCAGGTTGCTGTCTTCGAGAGTGGAGTTGAGGGAGATGTAGCCGATGCCGGGGTCGCTCTCGATCCTCGTGGAGCCGAGATTCCACTGGAACATGAGAGCGCTCATCTTGAGTTCGGCACGGTGCCGCTGCAAGGAGACCAGCATCTTGTCAATGCCGTCCTTGCCAAATACCTTGACGAGACCACGACGCATGCGGCCGACGGCACCGCGACGCTCATTGTCGAGCCACTTGCTGACGGTATGGTCGAGAACCTTGAAGTCGGCCTGAGCCGCGCGAAACCTCCTCTCTAGTACGGTAATCATCTCCAGGGGTAACGGATGGACATTGTCGACGGCCTCGTCGAGACCGGCCTCGATATAGAAGAGAATTTGGCAGACATCAAGCAGCTCGTTGGCCAGGCCGTCGAAGCCGAAAGGGGGGTGCTTGACGACGGTCGAATACTCGGCCATGCGCTCGGCGACTGCATCTCCGGCGGCGGCGATGTTGTGGCAGAGTTCGAAGCATTGCGCCTGGGCCTTGCCACAAGTGGCCATGCTGCCGTCGCGACGGTGGCCCAAAGGCGGGCGGGATCGGTTGGTGGAGGCAGACGAGGGCCGGACAGTAGATGACGACGGGACGGTATCGGCGGATGAAGATGATGGCCGGTCAGGGGCCTCAAGGGGCGGCCGCAAAACGAAGGGAGCGGCTGCGGATGATGATCGCGGCCTCGGTACAGCTGCACGAGGCGGAAACAGGCTCACTCGGTCACGGCGCGGGAGAGGTGGGTTCGAAGGCGGAAGACCGAGAGCCTCGTTGAAGTCCAAAGCGATGGACTCTTGAGGGGGGATAAGGGGGGCGTCGTGGGACATGTAACTCGTCAATGACTAGACTTCTTTCTCCGGATGGCTGGCCCGAGGAATATCTTGGCTAGCCCAAGCCTTGGCTCGGAAGGGGATCGGGGAGGGGAGGGGGAAAGGGGGCGGGAGGGCAAGTCGTATACGCGCGCGCGGAGGATCAGAGGGACTCTTTTAAAAAGAGGTGTGTGCCTGACCATAGCTTTAGCATTTGAGTTTGGGGCTCTCTGAGCAGGCGGCGCCACACCCTCCAAGGCCAGATGAGGCATGGGGATCCCGGATTTGACGGGCACCAACGGCGAATGGGGTGGAGCAAGGCCGAAAAAGCCTGCTTGGCTCGGCGCCGCCGTTGCGCGTCCCAAGCCAGTGTGCCATGGCGGCCGTCAGAGAGGCGGGAAGACAGAGAGCACGGGAAGAGGACGCGGTTGCAAGCAGGCTGGAGTGATTCGTAGGTGCAACTCGCAGCGTTTGGTGGCGCCGACAGAGACCGTTTGATATGCGTCCTGGACGACTCTTTGCCGGCTGATCCGCCTTGTCGATGACGATGCGGAGACGAGGCCGATGCCGGGGTAGACTAGGGCAACGAATACGCAACTGCGAGGGGAGGCTAGCGGCGAGGTTAGACCGAAGAGGGGATCGTCAGCCGACACCAAGGCATAGCGAACAACGGTCATGAGGTTCAATATCTGTAGGGGTCTTGTCTATATCTGTCTGGCTGTCTGTCTTGTCTCCATCCGAAGAAGTCCCCAGAAGTTATTAGTGACTCCTCTCTGTGTCTGCCTGATGAAAGCTGAAGCCTCCCCCGGATCGCACCCCCTCCGCACCCCCGCTTCTAGTATCCGTACCTTGCTTGGCCCGATGGGGTCGGCAATGCCGCTTGGACCCGTTCGGTAACTGTGACGCACTGCGCGCTATGTGCAGTACGGATACGGATACGGATACAAATTTGTTGCCATTGGGGAGGGTAGCTCGCACGTATCCTGGGCAGCTGAGGATGCTTCTCAGGGTACCGGCCGACTACCGAAGAGCAGGGGTATCGTCGATAAGCTACAGCTTACAGGGACCACTGGGCCAGCGTGACAGGCATTAGTCCTTGATGAAGAAGAGCGGCGACGCAGGAACCTGAGGACCGAGGATGCAGGGTAGGTTGATTCTTTTTTTTTACTAGCTAGTATCCGTACTAGCATCGAGACGACAGTGCGCCATCGGCCAAAGCCGGTGGGAAAAACGTTGCGACGCTCTCACACACACACGCGGGCACTCACTTACAAGATCGAAGATCTGCCCTTGAAAAGCCCGCTGCTGGATTCTGTGCACTCTATCTGTACCTAAGTAGCCTTTGTGAGTCTATTCTGGGGTAGCCATACTACCAGGTGAACAGTGAGGACTACGGAGTAGAAAGACTGGTGTTAAAGAAGCTGCTGTTCATTACCTCAGCCGATTACCCAATCATTTCCTCCGTCTCTTCCAAATCTTGGTTGCGCTCCGACGCAGAGAATGTCAAATCTTTATCCCCAGCCTCGACCCTGTCCTGCACCATGACCCTCTAAAAAAAGGACGCGACGGCAAGACGTCTAGCTAGCTGAACGATGGCTTCCAATAATAAGTTCAGCTAGCCCACTTCTTATACGATATGACGGATCTCGAATCATTACTCAGTAGACAGTGGACGAAGCAGACTTGATGGACTCTACTCTTTGCATGAAGCGTTCATCGGCCCGCACTTCACGACTCGCCATCTCCTGTCACTGACTCTCGTCTTCTCCATAACTTACTAGTTGCTATTTCTTCGACTAATAAGATGCACGAGTTCTCTATCTTGACTCTAGCTAGTGCTTCGCTCTTGGGCCTAAACTGCCTTGATCCGCTTCACTCTTCCCACATAGGCTGTCCTCGAGGCAGACGCGGACGAACCAACTGTCACACCAATTCCCCAAGCTAAGGAGGGAAGTCTTGGCTCATCAACGGCCTGTACAGTCTTCTCCTCCGAGTCTATACAAAGACGAGAACAATAGGGTAGTTTGCGAGGCAAAAAAAGAACGAGACTCCATGTTTAGTTACTGCCTTCGAATAAGTCGCGGGCTGAAACGCCACTCGCCTCGAAGCTTTTCTTATCGAAGCAGTTTTTTCTCTCTCCACGTCTCTCTCTCTCTCTCGACGACAGATGCAGGGACTGCAGATGAAACAGACTCTTTGCGAAACGTCGAGGGCCGAATGGTTGGCGTACGGTTTGAGGAGATGCGTACACGGACAATGGGATAGTCCTGTAGGACGTTCCCTCCGTCTCATCCTATAACGGTCGAGCGCGGCTGTTTTTTTTTTTCTTTTCTTCTCGATTTCCTTTTCTCCTTTTCTGCTTCTTCCTTGATTGCATCGAGTTGTCGTTCTCATCGATCTGGGATATAGACCTTGTATCCCGGTCTACGCCATGGAGCGTTTGGATAAAGATCCCAGGTCAGTTGTGTCCATGGACTTGATATAAACATTTCTTCGCATATAACTGACATTGAGGACACAGCGGCCATGTGCGTCGCCATCGCAGAGGGCTTCGACTTCGACCACGTAACGCAGCTGGTCCACAGGCCGGAAGCGGATCGCCAGGAAGCGTCACCCGCGGATCTCAAGGCACCGTCGTACGCGGTCCGCAAGTCGTGAGACCACCTCCAGCTCAGCCGCCGCAGCCATCGCCGCCCAGCCAGTCTCAGCCCGACTCCGACTCTGATTCCGACTCGGACAACGAGAAGCGTCCTACCAACGAGAAGCGTCCTGCCAAGAAAGTGACGACGACGACCACTACTGTCCGCTCGCAGCCGACGAGTACATCGAGCGTCCTCCGTGCTCCGAGCCAAACGACTACGAGCCGAACGTTGCAGAATCTCGCACCGCAGCAGACGTCGTCTTCGTCTTCTTCGTCGTCGTCGTCGTCTTCGTCGTCCTCTGTCGCAAGCTCGAGGGCGCCAGCCCGTATAACGTCGGTTGCCGATGCCGTGAGATCCAGCACACAGACGACGACGGCAACGCCATCACAGACGGCAGAAGCGGGCCTCAAAGAGGCAAGTCCGGTTGCGGAAGAGGCTGATCCGAAGCGTGAGGGACGATTGGACCCTGGTGCTGAAGCTGGCATCATTGTGGGTGTATTGGGTAAGTCTTCCACATATATATATATATATATACATATATATATATATGGCTACACTGGTTGTTGGCTGAAGCTGACTCGGATGGCAGCCTTCATCATCCTCTTAGCTCTCCTTTTGTTCACAATCCGCCGCTGTCGCCGGAGGCGGTCCACCAACCAGCCGCCTATGGCCAGGATACTGTCCGACAGGATGATCTCGGCACCGATGCCGGTGCAGAGGGATTCGGACGCCATGACGGTGAACGTCGGGTACTACGACGCAGCGAACCGACGGCCATCTGGGGTACGGCAACCGCAGTCTACCTTCTTCACGACACAGAGCCAGTATTTCCAGCGTCGGGTCGACGCTGAACCGACGCCCGAGATGGCCGAGGGAATGGCAGAGCGGTCACAAGAGCCCACGCATTTCATTTAACGCATAATAAGCTCGTCTGTTCATCTTCTTCAACTGCATCATGTTTTCTTCACACCACGGGATATCAAAAAAAAACTAGTATGGATGATTCGAAGCGGGACTGGGTCCCCCCCATCTCTGTCAGGTAGTTTTCTTATCATGTTACGACATGTTGTGCTTCAGCCATTGACGTTCTCGCCCTGGTCGGTAAGGGGTATAGGTTATAGCACATACGATATTTGTTTAGTTTTATATCCTGTCGTCCTTATCTCAGTTGTTTCAACGGTTCGGTCAGTAGCCAGAAGAGGCAATAGACCGGCGGACCCCCGTCGGTTCTCCCCCCCCATTGTCAGGGTCTCTCGGCCGAGGGGTTTCCGCTCCGTGCTGATTCCGGACGCCCTCTGCAAGGTGAAGCATCAACTTTTTTTACCTCCTGCCCCGGTTTTGACGTTTCGTGATCGTGTGACAGATAATGCTACTATTTCTATTATTTGCTTCGGGGCCTAGTGAGCTGTGGGATAGCGATAGACACCGTTGGAAGAGACCGCGTCAATATGAAGCCATCCGATAGCAGCGTGTAGAAACTTCCACAGGAGGAGAATTTTCCAAGTCACCTTGCAACTCGTGCTCATCGTCTCTTCTACTGTTCTGTTTAAACAGTCCTCCCACAAGAACGTAGGGGGAAGAGGGGAGGGGAAAGGGGGACGTGAAAGGGGAAAACGTTCCACGCCAGGAGACACACACACGAGTCAGACGAAAGCGACGTGATAAATTTATAGCGAGTCCCATCAAAAACGTCAAACTCATCGGCTCGCCTACATAAATCCTCACCCGAAAATCTCCGACCCCCCTCCCTTTAAATAGCCATCACATCCCCACCGCCTGCTGGAAATCCTTGAGGAAGCGCCAGCGAGAAGTCGCCGGCCAGCCCCTGACGAGAAAGTCGTCGAGCGTAGCGGGGAAGAAATCCAGTACGTCTAGGAGATGAACGTCGTGAGCGATGACGACGAGGACGTTATCCGCGGCGTCCACGTCCTGAAGCTTGGCGACGGTGCGTTGCGCCTCTTCGGAGTTGGCGTGTATCACGTTCGGCCCTGTGGCGATGTTGTAGATTGCGCGACTGCGGTCTGGCGCCCCGGAGGACGGATGCGTGAAGAGGATGGGGTTGAATAGAGCGCCTGGACAGATGGGAAGGTGGACGAGCGGGCTGGGGTCGACGATGTCGGGAAGCGGACGGGACGGGCTGGGACGAAGCTCGGCCATGTGGTGGCAGGCGTCGCCGCCCATGAGGACGAAGCTGCTGTCAGGCGAAGGCTTGACGCGGGCGAGGGCACAAAGATGACCGACGGCATGGCCCGGAGCATCGAGGAGGTACAAGGAGCCGTCGCCGAAGTAGTCCAAGGCCGGCATCCGACCGATGGCCAGGCTGGAGTCGGAAAAGGAGAGCTCGCGCAGCTCGCGCCCCGCGTAGTCTGATTCGAGGATCGGCGACGAGCTGTTGGCGGGGTAGCCGGGGAAGATGCCGTTCTCGGGAGCGCAGAAGCCCGGGCCGACGATGAGAGCCGTGCCGGGCCCGAAGGTGGACGGGTCGCCCGTGTGATCAAAGTGCCAATGGCTCCAGACGACGGCCTCTATCTCATCGACGTCGACGCCCTGACGTGTGAGGATATCACGGACGTCGGTCTCAACGTCAACACGGAAGCTCAATTTCTCAAGCTTCTGCCTCGTATGAGGACTGAAGTTTTCGACGTCACGCCGGACGCCGAGGTCGAAGACTACGTTGCGGTTGAGAGCCTCGTTGCGGATGAGGAAGGCGTAGCAGGGAACTGAGAAGAATTCGTGGCCCCGGCGTGGTGGCTGCATGAAGGCACCTGTGGTGATGCCGTCGATCGTAGCGGTCGTGTTGATGATGGAGACGCTGACCGTCGAGGTGGAGGAGGGGATGCCGAGTTCAGGCGGTAGGGTTGTCAGATTAGGCGCTGATTTTGCCATGGTGAAGTTTGGATATGCTGAATCTGTTGCTTGTTTTTTGATGTGGAAGTGAAGGATAGACAGAAGGAAGCGGACATAGATGGTGATGATGATGATGATGATGAGGAGGGGAGCATGGCGTATCCTAAGTAATATATTGGACAGTTCTGTCTTGCGATAAGGCAGCAGTAGCCCGATGGTGGTGTGACAGGCATCGGAACGGGCTGAGTTCTATCAGTTGGCTGCTGCTGCTGCTGCTGCTGCTGCTGCTGCTGCTGCTGTGAGAGGTAGCATCACAAGCCACCCTGACAAATTAAGTCTTGCTCGTCATTTCTCACACAGCGAGAGAGAGTGTGACAGAAAGAGGGAAGAGAAGAAGAGGGTGTGAATGAATGGTCGCTTCGTCAGCGAGGTTGTTGGTGACCGCATGAGTGTAAGATGGCTGATGTCGATCAAGGCGAGTGAAGGGATATACCGAGGTTAAGAGTGATAAGATGAGAGAGAAAGAGAGAAGATGAAGATGAAGAGGAGCAAAGATAGACTAGGATTACGACTTTCCCATGGCAAGTAGCACGATATTCGCTACGTTCATGACGGCAATGACGAGCCAGATGAAGACGGCGAGGATGATCACCCACCACGAGTTGGACATGTCGACAGCTCCGACTGTAACCGGCTCCTCATCGTCAGCATCCCTCACGTAGCGAGCAGCGCCCGGCTCGACCGTCATGTACCGGCTGCGGCTGGTAAAGTAGATGAGCGGCAGGGAGACAAAGGGCAAGACGACACTGAGGACAACCTGGGAGGCGTTGAGAGCAGTAGCAAGCCCCCTTCTCCCAACGGCGGCGGAGATGAACAAGGCCGGCACGACGCTGATGGAGCGAGTGATGAGCCTTCGCAGCCAGGGCTTGACGCGCCATCGCAGGGCGCCCTCGCATACCATCTGACCGGAGATGGTGCAGACGATGCCGGCAGAGACGCCCGACAGGAGCAAAGCCAAGGCGAAGACGGTGCCGGCCACGGGCGAGACGATACGCGATAGCAGCTCGTGAATTCCAAAGAGATCCGCGTCTGCGGCGCCGGGCGTGCCGTAGAGCGAGATGCCGGCGACGATGAGGATGGCCGAGTTGACGAACAGAGCGAGGGTGCAGAGCAAAAGAACCAGCTCGATGACCGAATAGACGAGCGAGTGCCGCACGGCTGTGAGAGACGGCACGTACGCCACTTTCCCCCCGTCGTCGGCTTCTGGGCCGGGATTCGGAGGCAACAGGCCGTTGGCGGCGTCGAACTCGCGAAGTCGAGGCTGGACGATTCCGGAACCGAGATAGAGGCCATGGGGCATGACAGTGGCACCGAGGATGCCGCAGGCTTGGTAGAGTCTAGACTTGGCCTTGGCCCCCTCTCTCTCGCCGAGCTTCGTTACCATGGAAGTTATATAGGGGGGGGTTATGAAAGGGAGAAGAAGAGACAGAGAGAGAGAGAGAGAGAAAAGACATATATGATATAGGTGTAATTAAAAAGAAAAGAAAAGAAAACCACGCACGCTTGGGGCTTGACGAGAACGGCAGACGGCAGATAGCCTCGGAAGACTTCACCCACGCTCGTCCTCCCTCGCAGCATAGCCAACTGTAAGCCAAAGCAGACGACGACACCGACGACGAGCAAGCTGACGAGTGCTTCGAAAGCACGGAGGCCACGCATGGCACCCTCGGGACGGTAAAAGACCAGGACGGCCATGACGTCGACGACGGCCAGCGCGCAGCCAGCGACGAGCGGCAAGGCTGGGAAGAGCAGGTTCAACGCCACGGCCGTGCCCATCACCTCAGCCAGGTCTGTGGCTATGATGGCCACCTCGGCCAGAAGGTAGAGCGAGAGGTTCAGCCATCGAGGTAGACGGGCTCGGCACACGGCTGCGAGGTCCAACCCGGTTACTGTGCCGAGTCGGGCGGCGAGAGATTGTAGTAGGATCGCTGCCAAGTTGCTGGCGAGGACGACGAAGAGGAGGGCGAATTGTTGGGAGGCGCCGGCTGCGACGTCGGTGGCATAGTTGCCGGGGTCGACTTTTCGGGGGAGGGGGGGGAAGTTGATGTCAGTGGAAGATGCTCGTTTAGGTACAGATAGGTATGATAAGGAGAAGAGAACAGAGTTTTGAGCTGTAATAAGAAGGGGGAGAGACGACGGGCTTCACTCAACTGTACGCCACCGATACCATAAACCCCGGCCCCACGAACTGGCCAAACGCCTCCGCCCGCCGCCGCGTCCTCCGGATCCACGTCTCCGATCCGGGACCCGATCCGGGCTCCGATCTCGGCACCATCTCTGCCTCGTCTTCCTCTTCTGCTTCATCCTCCGGTTCGAGGAGTTGGGGATCGTGTGCGACGACGGTGCACATAGCCGCCGCGTTCCTTCTGTTTTATCTTGTGTTGTTTTCCCCTTGGTTAAGACGTCGCAAGGCAAGAAAAAACGTGGCAAATACAATCAAAGTGTGGTCGAGGAGGTTACATGCTTAAGTGTCTGTCTAGCATCTCTACCACCAACGAATAGAGGGAGGTGGTGACTGACCCCTATTTTCACAGCAGAGATAAAATGTATGTACAAAGTTATCATGCATACCCTATATCCTCCGGCTCACCGGTCCTTTCTCACCAGTCCGTTTCCTGCCTGGTTCTAGAACTAGGTAAACTCCAGGGAAAAGACAGCTGGAAAAAAAGGGAAGGAAGGAAAAAGGAAAGAAAGAAGAAGGACGAATCGTAACGAACTCGCATCGTCCCGGCGGTTTGTCCCGATTCCCGATTTCCCGCCTTTCCAAGAGAAGAGCGTGAATATAAGCACATATTCTTCTGCTAGATTATAGCCCAACAGACTCAGAGCTATTATACATGCATCTGCATAATACGGCGCCTTACTTAGGTACATACAAGATCTCGGTCAACTTTGTATAACAGAGAAGAGAAAGCAAAGGAAAGGAAAAGAAGAAGAAGAAAAGACAAGCATTCAAAAGCCCGACGATTTCCTCACTGGGAATCATCCCCCGCGCGAATATATTGTTCCCGTCACGTCTAATCCCGTTCCTATAAACGAGAGAAATATCTAACAGCCTACTAACACAAGCAATGCCAATACCCATAGCTTTATCGCTCGTCCCCCCCTCATTATATGTGTACAGAAGTGAACAGAACTAAAAGCAATGGCTTCCTTGTATGTACATACAATGATACACCCTTCTTGTCATACTGCCTCGCTTCAATAGGGTCGTATTGTTGGGAGTATTATCACTCTATGCCCAAATGCTACATAAAGCCTAGCTATCCTGACATTCTTTACCAAAGAGAATCCAAAGAGAATACCAAGTAAACCAACCAGCTGACAACCAGCATCGTCTTCTTCATCATTCACCCTTCGGATCTGATTCTGATCAAGTTTCTTTTCCGTTCCTTGCCTTCTTCTCAGCTCCTTTGTCGTCTTACTCTGCGCTTCTCTTCGCCCAGCCAACGGATACATACATACATACATACATACATACACACACACACACATATCATGCGTCTCATCAGCGCCCTGCTCCTACTCTGCCCGAGCCTGGTCTTCGCTTTGCGTCGCACGGCACATCGCATCGTCACCCAACGGGTATCTGTCATCGAAGAAAGGTGCCCTCGACCAGGTACTTGAACTGTTCAAAGACAGAACAAGGGCTTGACTGACGTCGCAAAAAAGATCCACAAGACATTGCCTATGACTGGAAGTATGGCATATCCTGTGCCACGACCAGCATGCCTTGCACGATAGGAGCGGCAAATCCCTTGTTAATTTGCTGCTCTGGCTGCACTTGTCAAAAGCAGGGTCCTGTCTATCTGTGTGTGTAGAAAGGCGCGTGGATGAGATGGTGCTTCTGATCCAATACCGCATCGTGATCGAGGACTTGTGAGGTGTCTGCATAGCGAATATAGGACGTCTGTCGCGCGGCAGACTTGGCGCATCGGTGATGATGAGGCTTGCTCAAGTTAGTCAAGTCAAGGCAGGCGAGGGAGCGGGACGATTGGCTCGCCTGATCGTGATCATCGTAAAGCTGTCTGTGGCTATAAGTCGTCCGCGATTGCGGATAACTCTCAAACGATTCTAGCATAGATACTACAACTCGGTCATCGAGATATGAGAATTCAAGCACGCCACGTCGTCGCCTATTGCGGAAGAAAAAAAAAAGGGGGGGGACCATGGCCTAGGTAGCGAAGTAATGCGTCGAAAACCAAAAGAGAGAGTGTGTGTATGTGTGTGTGTAAAAGGCCCATCAACCTACTCCTCAACTCCGTCAACCTGCCCAGTCACCTACCAGTCGACGGCCCAGCCGTTATTCTCCAGAAATTCGTCACATGCTTGGCGCAGTCCCAAGTTCGGCCGCAGCTCGGACGCAACGAGTGGCTCCCGTGTCAAGGGATCGCTAGGATGGCGGCGGAGATGTTCCATGATCGAGGCACGCTCGTACGACTTGCCCGTCTTAGTCTGGGCATCTGGTTAGCCAAGGACAGTGAGATGACAAGGGGGAAAGAGAGAGAGATGGGTAAAAGGGACTTACAATGACGGGATCGATCATGACGCCAAATGAGATATCGTCGATGGCCCACTCCGGAACTGGGCACCTCTGTTCCGACCGGGACCGGGACCGCTCAAAGACGTCGTGCAACAAGTCGACCTTGTTCTGGCCTTCGTCACGAATCGAGGCCTTCTCAACTTCGTCCGGCTCGGCATCTATCAGCTCTTTGGTTTGGCGACGTAGCAACTCGGCCAATTCTAGCTCCAACTCCCCAGCACCGCGTCGACGGTGACGCTCCCGATGCTCCCAGCGGTCGCGCTTGCAGCGGAGGACGATCGCGGTCACTGCTGCCAGCGAGCGGTCGCCCGAGGCCATGCACAGGTCGTGAGCGCGACGCGCGCTGTCTAGAGCGGCGTCGTGGTCGGCCAAGGCGGACTGCGCCTCAGCCAAGTAGTAGTAGGCTTTGAAGCTGGACGGCGCCAAAGCCAGGCAGGCGTTGCAGTCGTCGATGACCGATTCCCATAGGCCCAGCTTTACGCGCGCCATGGCGCGGTTTGAAAAGAGCAACGGGCTTTTCGGGTCGGCTAGTATGCTGCCTCCCGCCTGTTAGTCGTTGCAGGCAGCCCGCACGGCAAGGAAGCGCAAAAGCTCTCTCTCTCCCTCTCTCTCTCCATCTCTCTCTCTCTCTCTCTCTCTCCATATCACTCACGCTTTAGAGTAAAAGCTGTCGGCGCCCGCAAAGTCCCCCGCCTGAAACCGGCGATTGCCGTCCTCTTTGAGCTGCGTTGACCGAGACATGTCTGGACTCGAACAAGAGGCGCCCTCACGCCCCATAGCCGTCTCAGGCCGGACGTCGCTGATGATGACTGCTGGTGAGCAGGCGTTGGTGCAGTACAGTGCCCCTTTGTTGTGTTTTCCGTACAGTATGATCCCGGTATGCACTCCGCCTCCTGATGAAATGACAAAGAGAAGCCCGGATGCCACCGCAGCATCATGCGAAGGCAATAATAAGCATGTCGTGCTCACTGCTCGACGCCAATCAAGGTCATTGTTGGGGAGCCCCGGATTTCTCTGTCTCTAGGGTAGCTCATTCTGACTCAGATGTCTATACGCACAGCAGCTAGCCACTTCATATCTATTAGTACAACATGCTAGCAACGCCCTTTGGCGTAGCCCAGACGCAGCCTATCACGTGCGGCTCATTACTCAAGTCAGACGCTATTTCGCCGGCTTTTGCCGAGCCCCACCGCCCTGCTCCCCGACTCCCTCCCTCCCTCTCGCCGCTCGCGACAATCGTCAGAGTCGATGCTTTTTCTACTCCCCTCTCACCCAGTTGCCTCTCACTAAGCCTTTCTGCGCTCGCATATGATCACCTGAACCGCCGAAGCTGCTGTCGCCGCGCCATGCTTCCGCGAGCCCCCGTCTGACGACAAAGCCGTCGAAGCCGCTACCCGCCTCCGAACGAAAACTCTCTACACAACGTTCACCGGATCCCTCCGTCACTCCGAGACGTTTCCGACACTTCTTCTTGCGCCTCCTCGGCCGCCCGTACGATTATTACGGCGCTCATCCGCGTCATTCAAACCCCATTCGCTGCCTCTGTTCGATTCTCTTTCATCATGCCAACGCAGCGACCTTACTTCCTCTCCTCCTTCCTCTCCGCCTTTCGCCAGCAGGGTCCGTCTCTTCCGCCGAGCCAGCAGGCCAACAAGCACACGACACAGGCCGCTTCGACGTCGTCTTCCGTCGCAGCCGCTGCCGTCGCCGCTACCGCAAACCCGTCTTCCTCGCCTGCCTACCACGGTCACTCCTCCGCCTCCTCCGCCTCTCGTACTGCTTCGACCGTCGCCGCTGCCGCTGCCGCTGCCGCCACGCCTTCACCACATACCTACGGCCGCTCGCCTCCGACGGGTGTCTCCATTCATTCTCGTGGTCCCATCACATCCGCCAACGGCATCCCCATCCCGAATCCGTCGTCCAGCCGACGTCGTGGCAGCGACAGCAGCAGCGAGGGCTTCCGAGATCGCCTCGGCGCCGATAAGTGGTACATTGGCGGTCGCACTGCTACCGGCGAGGAGAGGTTTTTCAAGCTAGGCGTTATCAAGAGGGTGAGGAGCAATGATGGACTGAGTCTAGATCGGCTCAGTTTGTGAAGAAGAGACCTTTTTCTCTTCCGGTTCTTGTCCTTTCTCGTTCTTTTTCTTCTTCTTCTCGTTCTTTCTTTACTTCTCACATCCTGCCTGCTCGAAATTCGATTTGGCTGCTGTATATTCATCTTTGCGAGGAAGCTCATAGCCCGCATAACGACTTAAAAGATACGCTGATGAATGACCAAGACAATGTCTGTCACGCCCTCTCTTGGCATGTATAGGCTGTAGCTACCGGCTAGCTTCACGCTCGAATATCACCTTTTTGGTTCTTAGTCTTATGTATGGTCTTACCACATGAATCGCTGCAGTCGACCATCATCTAGCACGCCGCCGGCTGCATCTTTCCATACAAATGGTTTCCCGATAAAGGCGTAGCAAGTCGCCAAGTTGACGACGGCAAACCAAACCGTCTCACCGATGAGCCTCATGTCGTGTTGTTGAAAAAGTCCACTTGCCTTTTTAGGGCGACACTTGCCACCAACGTTCACGGCGCCGTCTTGGCCGCCGACTGGTCGCCATTCAGGCACCATTAGCCGCCACAAGATCCAGGGCACAATAAAGTACCGCGGCTCGACCAACGATGTCGTCACCAATGACAAGGAGGTAGCAAGCAGCCACATGGTGCCAGTGGACGAGCATATTGGCTGCGACGAGTATTGGAGCGGATTTTTGTTCATTAGCTTGCCCGTCTGCGCGGCGTCTCCTTCTGCCTCAGAAGATCCTGTCGCCGAGCGAAGGTTTTCCTGGCGGGGACAATGTGCGTCCCGGCGACCTTCACTACACCCTGCCAAGGCGCCCATGATCATCTCGCGGCACCAGAAGTACGGCAGCAAGAGCAGATATCGGATCCAGGGTCCGCGAGAGATCGAGTACCGAAAGACGTAGAACATGTAATGCCGATTGTCGGCTAGTGTGAACGGGTGAATGAGAGTGTTGAACCGCACAATGACAACACCTAGCGAGATCATCATGACAAAGTAAATCCACCGCAAGAGGATGGTCGAGCCCTCCTTCATGAGTGGGAAGTCTGAAGCATTACCCGACCATGATTGAGGCGTCGTATCTGGCCGCGTATGTCCTTTTATTCCATTGTCTCCTTTATCACAGATGAAGCTGGGCCGCAAGGTCGAAAAAAAGTTCCCCAGGCCGAGGGCAATGGAAAAGACTTTTGGCAGCAGCAGGGGCCAGGAAAAAAACGCAAATAATGGCCAGATATAAAGCAGCTGTGCAGAATGAATGGTGGCCACGTGGTTCGACTTATCCCCTGTGACCCATCAGATTTACTGCACCGCCTTCAGAGCCTTTCGAGCAGAGTCTTACCGAGAACAACACCTCCGTTCCAGACAATGAATGCGGCAAACGCTCCGAGAACCGTCACGTAGGGCCATATCTGCCTCAAGACCCGAACAGGATTGCACAGAGCGGCAATCCCGAAGCTCAAGGTCATGAGAAATATATCTTTTGCGGGAATTAGTGGCCGCGGAGCGGAAAGGTGATCGATCGATCGCTCAGACTTACCGTGAGTCCAAGCCTCGTACAGGGGAGGGTCATGTATGTGGCCGATGGAGTATTCACGAATGGCATGCTGCAACCGCTGCAACTTGGTACCCATCACAGGCGGATGTTTCGACCCTGGCGAGAGGGCCTTGACGGCGTAAATGACTTCCAGGCCGCCCATATAGACAGCGACCCAGAAGATGTTCGTCTGACGCATGAGAAGAGCCAGAAGCCCCAGCATGATAGTCAGAAGATCACTCCGGAGAGAGCTGCGTTCGCGAGACACACGGTCGAGATGGTTGAGGTAACCGGCGAGAATGACGGCAGTAGAGGTGACGTCTGTGTAGTAGAGACCGGAAAAGAAGAACAACAGAGGGAAGAGCGCGATATTGCAGGCTGAGTGGATATCGAACCCCGTTGAGAGCCGTTTGTATCTTGGCGAGGCGCCTGCTTCTATCCGGCGCCGGCAAAGTAGGGACAGATAGGCCAAGACGGCCAAGGCGACGACGTTGAAAGATCGGAGAACATTCGTTTCGCAGCTGTACTCCCAGCTCATTCCGGCTGCCTTGAGAGCCTGTGGAAACAGATTGGAGAGCAGATAGCTACTCGCGTCAGCAGCCGTTGCGTCCCCTTCGTTTCCCCGGACTCTGGTGAGCTTACAGGCCTGGCGGCGTCGTGATCTTGTCGTCCCACTCGCCAAATCTTCCATGGCAATACTTCTGAGCCTGGGGTATATGAAAGACTTCGTCCTGTCTGCCCTTAGCTGGCCGCCTCATCATCAGGCAGGCTCAACAGCAACGCACCATGTAGGGCTCAGGGACAGCTTTTGAGATGGTCGCCAGCCACGCACACGCGCTAGCGGCGACGGCAGATGGTAGAATATCCATCTGATGGTTCGTACGGAAACCAGCGATGCGCAGCTACGTAGATCGGTGCTCAAGCTGCGATGATGTTCAAGGCTGTCCTTCTTTCATGCCGGCTTCCGCGCGGCGTCGGTGCTTCTCTTCGGTATCAGCTTCATCCACAGAAGTTACAAGCAGTTTTTTCTGGGCCATCAGGAATAAAAAAAAAACCTGTACAGTGATGTTCAACGCGACAGCGCAAGGACATGTCAAACCCCTCCGGTCCAGATGGCAGAAGATGAAGTTGAGGATACTGCCGGCTGTGACCGCCCGGGGCTACATGCTATCCACCCACCAGGCCGCGAAATAAAACAGGGGAGAACAAATTTCTTCACTCCTTGTCCCTTGACTCCTTTCTCTTGCCTTCTTCTCTCGTTTGAGAATTCTTTTTGTCTGACTGCCTACTCACCCGCCCTCATCTATTCCCCCTTCTTTCGAATACACCTTGGCATGAGGCTCTTCTCCTCGGCCTCGGCCTTGGCTCGCAGCCTTCAGCCCTGGCCCGCGCCGGCAATGGACGGCTTTGCTACCGGCCCTCCCCGCAGTGTCTTGCTGGACCATCAAGCCGTCTCCTCTTCTCTTCCTCCCTATTTGGCAGCCGCAATTGCATAAGAGCCAGCGCCACAACATGAGAGTCGCCTTCTCGCGTCTTCAATTCTTGGTGCAGAGGCGAAACTTCGCCAGCACTCCTTTTCGCCTCGATAACTATGCCTTCGTCGGCCTGGGCCAGATGGTACGAGCTAATGCCATAGCTTCTTCACCTCTTACCCTCTCCCCTCGCTAACGCCCGACCAGGGTTTTCAGATGGCCAAGAACCTTCGATCGCAGCTCGGGTCGAACGATAGCGTCGCCGTCTTTGACATTAATAAAGATGCCATGAAGCAGCTTCAGGCCAGCGTCAAAACCGGCGGCGCGTCCCTGGTGCTCGCAGCCAGCGCTTTCGACGCTGCAAAAGACGCTGTGGGTGCTTGATTCTTACTTCTTGATGCTTCCAAAGATTCTGCCTGTTACCGTGATGAGCAATTGAACTATCCATTCTATGATCTAAGACGGGGCCAGCTTGCGTTCTGCACTTTGGTCTTATCCCCTGATTATTACTTTTTAGCCAATCCTCTGATGGTCATACTTTGATGAGCATCTCCCGCCTCGCCAGGCCACGAACAATGTTATGTGGCATCGTACATATGCTGACCATGTGCTGCTCAGGACATCGTCATCACCGTGCTTCCCGAGCCTCAGCACGTGAAATCTGTCTACTCGTCCATCCTCACAGACACTTTGCCTGCCAGAGATCGCGTCTTCATCGACACGTCCACTATCGACCCCTCAACATCGCGGCAGGTAGCCGAGTCGGTAGCGTCCGCGCGCCAGGGCATCTTTGTCGATGCGCCCATGTCTGGTGGTGTTGTCGGCGCCACAGCTGCTAGCCTAACCTTTATGCTGGGATGTGACGCGGCCTCTTATGTGCCTCGCATCGAGACGGTTCTGCTCCGCATGGGTCGCAAGGTGCTGCACTGTGGCCGTCAAGGCACCGGCCTCTCTGCCAAGTTGGCCAATAACTACCTGTTGGCCTTGAGCAACATTGCCACCGCGGAGGCCATGAACCTCGGCATTCGCTGGGGCCTGGATCCGAAGACGCTGGCAGGTGTCATCAATGTCAGCACTGGTCGTTGCTGGCCAAGCGAGGTCAATAACCCGGTACGGGGCGTTGCCGAGTCTGCCGCCGCCTCCCGCGACTATAGCGGCGGCTTCGGCGTCTCCCTCATGCGCAAGGACCTTCGGCTGGCCATGGTGGCGGCCGAAGAGGCCGGCGCAAAAATGGTACTCGCCGACACGGCTCTGCGCGTCTACGAGGCCACCGAGAAGCAGGAAGACTGCAAGGGCCGGGACTTTTCGGTTGTCTATCGTTACATTGGCGGCAAGACCTGACTGCACACTCGGACTGAGTTGGTTACTGTCCTGTAGTACAGAATTCTCTTCCTTTGTAACACCAAGGACGAGGCGGGTTTCTGGTAAAGGCCTTTGGTCGCGGTGGGAAACCGACACCTCGCGCATCGCAGGCGCACGCGGGAGAGAAAGAGAAAGGCTTCAGTCCTGAGGGAAG
Source organism: Ophiocordyceps camponoti-leonardi (nom. inval.) (assembly GCA_003339455.1). Classification (NCBI taxonomy): domain Eukaryota; kingdom Fungi; phylum Ascomycota; class Sordariomycetes; order Hypocreales; family Ophiocordycipitaceae; genus Ophiocordyceps; species Ophiocordyceps camponoti-leonardi. The sequence goes on from PDHP01000057.1 coordinate 78,775, forward strand.
AACTTCTAAGATAGAGACGAAGCAGAGCCTGTGTAAGGCCTTCTAATTCATGACTTTCGCCTCGACAAACTTCATCCCGTGACTGCTTTCGCAATCCTTGTAAAGATGCGATGATGAACGTACCGATGGAATAAACTCGTTAGGCTAGACCATGGTTATGCACACTTTGTATCATAACTCCTCCGCGTGCCCCTTTGCGAAAACGCCGGGCATGACTTGCTCAAAGGAGATTCTCGCAGGGCTATGTATGTAGGCCCAGCTTCACGTCGAGTGCTCATGTCGACAATTCCATCCCACGAAACCCCAAGAGAGTATCAACTTGTCGTCAGCCTAGTCTTCTCCCCTGCGTCATCATCGTCATCTTCTTCATCCTCTTCATCCTCGTCGCTCTCTTCCTCCTCCTCGTCATCCGTCTCCTCATCATCCGACTCCTCATCGTCCATCTCATCGCCCTCGCCCTCGGCAAGCCAGTCATCAAGCGACTTTGCACCAACCCCCTCAGCAAGCCCATTCAAGCCCGTCGAGGGCGTCGTTCTCGACGCCGTCGCCGCCGCGTCATCGAGCCTCTCGCTTGCTGGGATGGCGGTGGACGAAGCAGACGCGTCGCCCCCACGCCACGCGCCGCCTTCTTGGTCGCGTAGCTTGGCGGCCGGCTCTTCGCCGGCGGCAACCCAGTCGGGGAGAGGCTCGTAGCCTCTTAGGCCGTGAACGCCACCTGCGCCGGCGAGGACGAGCGTCGACGAGCCGAGGTGGAAGCCTCGGCGGGACTCGGAGGGGATGGGAGCCTGGGGGGCGGGCTTGGGCGCTAGGAGCATGAGGGTCGCGAGCTGGGGGACGCCGAGGAGGGAGCGGTACATCCTTGCTCTGTCGCGGAGTTCGTAGGAGCTGTCGTAGCGGACGAGGAGGAGGACGTAGTCCCATAGCCGAGACAGGGGATGCGCCTCTGTTTCGGTACTCGGCGGAGGGTTACCATCTCCGGTATCTTGCTGCTCGTCTGTCGCAGCCGCCGTGCGGTTGAGGTGGTGGAGATAGACCTTGGCGGCAAGGAGGAGGATCTGGCGCTTCGCTGCCTCCGACTCGCTGGCGAAGTCTTTGACGAGGATGCGAAGAACATCAGGGGCGATGTTGTCCTCGTCGTTCAAGCCGGAGAACTCGCCGACCAGCCATATGATGGTGGCTCTGGCCTGCGGATCCGTAGCCGAGTCCAGGTTCTTGGCAAGCCTTACCACGGTACCGATGTGCGCCTCAGCGTCCTGCTGAATGAGATGCCGAATCACAGTCAGGGACTCGGCCGCGAGTGTGCCGTCGAGGCTGGCGATCTGGCTGAGGAGCAGCTTCAGGCAACGGGGCGCCGTGGCGGTGTCTGATTGGGCGCACCGACCAATGGCGCGGACGGCTTCGCGCACCAGAGCCTTGCTGGAGCCTCGCGAAAAGTGCTCAAGCTCCTTCAGAATGAGGCTCTTGATATGGGAAGGGCTGTGGGGGAAGATGATGGTGAGAAGCTCCAGCTTGAGTTCCCAGACGGGCGGCGAGTCCGTGGCCCTCACGAGGAAGTGGCTCGCGTACTTGACAAAGTCGCCCGGGTGCGCGAGGCAAACGGAGACGATGTTGTAGAGCGCGATCTGCTGGATGTCCTGAGCCCCTCGAAGGAGGGCGACGAGCGGGCCGACGGCAAGCTTGACGTAGGAAGGCGTTCCCACGTCGACATAGCAGCGCGTGACAGCCACAACGACACCAGAGTTGCGGCTTTGAAGCAAAGGCCGGATCGAGTTCAATAAGAGCACCAGGTCCGGATCCAAGGACGCGACACCGGGGCCTTCCCCGGACGTATTCGCCGGCGGCTCGCCGTAGAACTCGTCGACAGCCGGCGCGGGAGATGAACGTGAAGCCCGACTTCTCCGAGGAAAGCATCTGCGAGCGTAGTAGGCCATGAGGCGCAGAAGCGACAGTTGGCTCCATTCATCCATGTCTACGACCTTACGCAGCAGGCCTCGATAGTGTTTATGGATCAAGTCTATCCGAGTCGGACATATCTCCATAAATGCCGACACAGCGGCGCCGGCAACGTAAAACTGCCTGTCGCCAAGAAGCGTAGTGAGGCATTCGATGAGCTGGGGCGACTGGCCGGGGTCGAGACGGTAGCATTTTGGGATGGCGAGCGCGGCTGCCTTTCGAACGTAGGAGCTCATGTCTGCCACGCCCTTCTTGATTGCCAGAGCGACGATTTGACTGATGACCGGCACGCGAATGCCAGACATGGTCTTGAGGGCCAGAGCGCGGACCTGGGGGTTGGGATCTGATAGAGACTTTTGAATAGTGTTGATGGAGAGAAGGGCGAGGTCGGGCTCGTGCTCAGCATGATGAATCAGGTAGATATACACGAGCTTCTTGATCTCGAGGCTAGGAGAGGCGACGTTCTTGACGACGGAGGAGAAAAACGGCAGCGTCTTCTGGTTGCGATACATCATCTATCCGATTCCGACGTCAGCGGACGGAGCGGCTGCCGGGGCGACGAGGCGGCGGCACCAACGGATACGACGCGACGCAGGCCCTCGAGGACCTCTCTATCGTTTCTGCTGTCGAGAAGCTTCTTCATCTGAGTGCGGTCGAGCGGGCGAGAGCTGGCGCGGGCACCGCGCGTGGCTTGGGCGGCATCGAGCGTCAGTTCTCTCGCTATCGTATGTCGTCCGTCGTTAGCAAGAATGAGGGAAAACAGACGCTGACTGGTACTCACCGGTCTCCATGAGACCCGAGATCCTGGCGACCGACTCCATGCCGACTTTGCGGCGACGTCGAGCGAAGCTGGAAAGGGTCTACTTTTGGGATGCGCTCTGCAGCAAGTCGATCGAAGCTGGATATCATTGATCACGTGGCTCCCTCTTCACTCATGACACACGTGACTGACTCCATGTACAGCCAAGCCAACATTTTTATAGCCGGCAGATTTATTTAGCTGCCGTCCGGCAACAAATTCTTGAACCCCAAGGTGTCAGAAACGACAGGCATTATCAGCAGGTCTAAGGCCTTTCATAGTATCCGGGCGGGTGCTACATCTTTTAACGTGGTGGTCTACGTCGAACACAAGGACTTTACTCATATACTACTCTGATGGCGCCGCACAGGTCTCTTCAGAGCCGGTAGAAGGCGCAAGAAATCTAACAACAACCGTCAACATCGTCATCCATGGGCCGGCCGAAGAGAAGCGTCCTCGCGGCGGCGGAAGAGTCCCTGACGCCGCCAATCTCGTTGTCGCCGAATCAAGCCGTTGTCCGCGTTGTCAGACCCGAAGGCAATAACCTCTACACCTGCGAGCTGCCAACCAAGAAATCCATCGTCTTGGAGCTGGCCCAGCGCTTCCGCAACACCATATGGATCAAGCGCGGGGGTTTCGTCCTCGCCGAACAATACGAGGCGGGCCATGAGAATGCGCGTCCCGCGGGAGAGATCGTCAACGTGGTGCGCGACGAAAAGCTTTGGCGGAAGCAGTCGTACTGGTATGGTGGCAGCCGCTGGACGCCGCCGGCAGATGCTGACAAGCTTCAGGCCCAGAGAATTTGCCAAAGCGACTCAAGATGCAGTCGGCGGCGACGAGGATTCAATTGTTGGCAAGATGCCTGATAGTGACTCGGATGCCGAATAGTTGTCATTTATTCTTGCCCTCGATCAACCTGCTTTGCGCTCCCGAGACGTTCCCCTCCGCGACTCCAAAGAAAACCATGACGACAGTAACGGCGAGGACGCCTACCACGACAGACGAGCTGGCCGTAGTGCTGGGGAAGACATTCCAGGCCCATTCCTGAGCCAGCCACAGCGAGCCGACGAGGAGTGGATGTCGTGAGGCTTTCCACAGCAGATATGGTGCGGACCAGTAAAGGTACGCATAGAATTGATAGTGAAGAGACCGGGCAAACAGCAGGCCGATGACATTGGCCGAGAGTACGGTCGTCATGACGTACTCGGGCGTCACCCGCCTGGACGCAGCGAGCTCTTCGCGTGGTGTGAGGGGAGCCTGGCCGTAGAGTAGAGGGGAGATCATGGCAGATAAGGACCGCTCTGCGGGCTTCATCCACCTCATAGCGATGAAAATGACAAGGACTGTGGCATGAGCTGCGAGAAGAGCTACGGAAAATGACGTGCTGAGGAACGCTTGCTCGCCCAGCATTCGCCAATTAACCGTCCACTCAAACTTGAATTGCCGTGACAGTTCAAACGCCCGTCCCAGATACGCCCTCCAGTCTGCGGCTAGGAATGGCACGGCGATGACAAGCTGCAAGAGCGCCATCTGCCAGGCCACGAGTAGACTTCCTCCAAAGCCTCGACCGAGAAAGAGTATGACCGCAAGGGCTGGAAGAACCAGCAACAGCGACATCTTCACGCCCAACCCCCAACTATAGGCCAAGGCTCCGAACGTCCAACACCTGCGCTGGAGAAAGAAGATGGCGAGCCAGAGAAAGAAGACGGCGAAGCAATCGTTGAAGCAGCGTAAGATGAAGACACTGTGCAGGCGCTTCGACAGAATCAGAAGAACGATGAGGTACGGCGGCGCCTGCATCTCGAGTTTAGAACGACGAGCCCAGCTTTAAGCCTGTGTGCGAGGCACTCTACCTTGGCGCGCCGATAGCACAGCATCACCAGGGCAAGTGTTGTGAGATAGAGCACGGCAAATATCCTCTGGGCCAGCAGAATGTTCTTGCCGCCGTCCGTCATGTAGTAGAGTGCCGAATATGTGTATACGTGAGCGGCCGGGTAGACGAGGGGACCGGTTCCGCCCTCTATCCTAGCATAGCGGCGCTCTCCGGACAGAAATTGGTCGACCTGCTCCATGTACGCAACCCAGTCGATTTCGGTGTCTGCAGAGGCTGGGCGTGAGAAACAGGCCTGCTGTGCACGTTGACGAGAGGAACGAACAAGGGACTCTCCAGATGATGAGACAGCATAACGCGGCGTCCGTTAGCCATAGCGCAGGTGCAACGAGGCTGGACAGGGGATGGCGGCCTATGGCGATGTCCACGGCGAAATGCCACAGAGCGAGCGGTTGGAGTCGAGGCATCGTTGCCGGGGGTTAGGCGCGGCTGAGAGAACAAGATTCAGGACTCAGAAAATGGTGAGTACCTAACGTCAAGTCGAAGTGGGAGAGAACGTGGCGGCTACAGTGCGAGGCTCCACAAAATCGCACGGGTCTGAGATCCTCCTCGTCGCTATCTAAATTCTCCATTGTTCGAGTAGAGGCTTGAGTGGTAGATCGTAAAGGACATCAACATGGTTCCGGGTAACAGACTATAATAACAGGGCCCTACGTGGTTCTTTCAGAGCCGCTGGTTGACATCCTACCTAGTATCCCAGAGTAAGGCGCCGGTCTGGTAGTCTCGGACTTCAAATGGAAAGGCAGAGCTCCAGTTCATCTTTACGACTATGTACTACTCTAATCTCGACGTTCAAGAATTTCTGACTCGGTTGACAAGAGCTTAAAATCATCGGTAACCTGCTCACCCGCCTCCTTCTGAATCTCGTTGACCAGCTCGACCACCCTCTCGGCGCAGCCGTACGAAGCCTGGTAGCCCCAGCCAGCGTGTCCATAATTGTGCACGATGCGGAGGCCGTCGGCCGTGATCTCAGTTTCGATCCTAGCGCCATCCCGCCGGTAGGGGCGCAGACCGACGCCGTGCCTGATGATGCTTAGACCGTCGATGCCCTTGCCTCCTGCAAGATTAGGGCACACTTCGACGGCCCGCGTCATGATGCGAATAGCGATGTTGGGATCCGGCTCGGACGCCCAGTTGTCAGGATCAAAGGTGCCACCAAGAATGGTACCGCCACCGCCGGCGCGCTGCATGAGGTAAAGGACCTCGACATCGCCGTCGTCGGTCCCCGATGTGGTAATCATAGGATGGCATTCGTTGCGCACCAGAACCGTTTGCCCCCTCACGGGCAGCATCGTCAGGTCACGGACGCCCCCCAGCTTCAGCGATCCCAAACCCGTGGCGTTGACGATGATGACGGACGCCGGCGCCGCCCCAGTGTAGCTCATGGCCCCGGCCTCACTAACATCATCCAGGACGGCGCGCCTCACGACGACGCCATTCCTTAGGCACTGGCCAAGTAGCCACTGCAGGTAGGTGGCCGTGTTGATGCAGACGCTGGTGAACTCGCAGCCTGACTCGTGGCCAGGCACAAGCTCGTCCGGGTGCAGCTCGCGAAAGTCAGGCAGCACCGCTGCGTACCACGGGTCTCGATCAAAGAGTGAGTCCTTGAGGACGAGATGATCCGGCTGCTGCAGGTCCTTGTCGCGCCGGTACACGCGGCTGCCTACCTCGTGTCAGTTGCCAGCGCGCAAATTTAAGGGTGGTTTGGAGTCGAAGTCCTTGCTCTGAAAGTGGATGCCGGCCTCGGGCACCTGCTCCGCCAGCCGCTTCAGCTCTGGCCAGGTTCGTCTCTCCCATCTGCTATTCTCGCGGTCTGCCATGCTGTGCGCGCGTGGAGACGAAGATGCGACTCAGCCGCGATGCTCGGATGCGAGCAGTCAGGGGGTGGGGGAAGGGGTGGACGCACGGCAGGACGTTGGCACCAGCCCATGGCGACGCGTACTCGATGTGATAGTCGCCGGGCATGTGCTTGGCGACAACGGTGACGGCGTTTCCCTTACTCTTGGAGAGCAGCAGCGCCGACGTCAACCCGCTGACGCCGGCTCTGGGCGAGGCATCAGACGAGGCATCGTGGGCGAGCGGGACGACTCACCCGATAACGACAATGGCAGTGGGCATGTTGAGCTCGTGGGATCTTTAAAAGATGGCAATGGGTGAGGTGAGCCGATAATTTGGCGGAGGCGGCGGCGGCGGTTAAAGGCCCTCGGCTTCTGCCACCAAGCCGAGGCTTACGGTTCCGACACCGCTCGGCCGGGTCATCCCGGACTGCCAACATTGAACCTCGCAGCCCGCTCTTTGCAGACTGGCGGAGTATTTTCACAACGAGGACATAAGCAAGCAAGCTCTATGCATTGAGTGGACAGTCGTCTTCTCCACGTGGCTTCTCTTTAGGCGCCACGGGCAAAGAATGAACTTCGACATGGGTTGTAAAACAGGAGCGCAGGGGATCGAGCCGTGCCGCCGTACGAAGGGGAGGGGGGGGGGCCTGCTACGTCAGCATCGGTTCGGGCCGTGATTGAGAGGACGGTGCTCCGTATCCGTACTTTGTTTGATGAAAAATGCGCGAGTGTCGCGGCGAACACTGATTTGTTGTACGGAATGTTATTGAGTCTTTACTTGTCTGCCAAGGTATCCTTACAGCAATGCAACACTCTCTGATAGGTACTTTACTGACTCTGCCAGTTGAAGTCTTGTAATCGGACTTTCTGGAGAGAATTGAATTCGTGATCATGCTGACCTACCCTACAGCATCGCCCTGCAGTGAGTCGTTTTCATGCGTGGCCAGGAGGCCCTCCAAGACACGTTCGCTTCACCATGCAAGAACTCGTGGAAGCCGGGCATTCGAGCAGAATTCATTTCGGAATCCCCTTTTCAGTATCCGTACCCGTAGTCTATTTTCCGTCAGACGAGATAAGCGTTGCAGTAGGACGCCGTGGCGCAAGATTCAGAACGATGTCGTTTCGATGGAAGAAGACGGTGAGACAGTCATTAAACATCACATTACGGCTTGTCAGTGAGCTAGCAGTACGGATACGATAGCATTCATTTGATACCATTAGACAAGGCTTGATTCCTTTCCACAGGGAAGGGCGGCGTGTATCCGTAAGAGCGAGGCTTCTCTTCTTAGACGAGATATGCCAATCAACGACGAGTTGCTGATGGGATGAAATAAGAAGCCTGTGCTGCTGCGCTTCAGTGAGATTCATATTCACTTTTTCTGACGACAATCGATACCGTGGGGGGCTGGCGTAACGGTAGCGCGGTAAGCCTACACGTTGCTTAAAACGAGTCACGCACTGTATCTAACGACCTCGCAGTCAGATTCCAGTGCTGGTGATTCCTGAAGGTTATCCGTTCGAATCGGGTGCTCCTCACATTTTTTTCTTTGCTCATCATTTTGATGGATGGAAATTGTCGCGTCCTTCCAAGCAGGGTCGTGACATAGCAAACAACATCATACGTACATAGGTAGGTAGCATGGAAAGAAAGAAACCGTGACCGTAGCAATTTTGATTTTTTTTTTCAGTGTGCCAAACAATATCACGGGCTGCATGATGCCGGCAGAGCAGGCTCTTGTTATCCAGAAGCCAACTTTTCTTGGGCGACGATGCAGCAAGGGCTTCACCGAGGTCGGTGATGCCCTGCAGTAGGCACCTGAACATAGGGCTGCTAGGCGAAATTCACGCTTGGCAGCAACAGGGAGGCAAGATTGCTTCGTTCCGCATGCTCATTTAGACCCGTACAACGGATGCGACGCAATGGCACACTCTTATACGATGGCCAGGTACGAGACGACGCTCGATGAGCCGCACAATCGCAGGACGGTGGACATCGGCCTTTGCTTTGCTGAACGCGTTACACAGAGAGAGCACGGGAACCTGCAGCGCGTACCTAGTAGACGCATGCGCTTTCCTTGATGGACGTGGTGACACTGGCGACCTATCGACATCGTACTCACAATGTCAAGCCTTACAGAGGAGGTGGAGGGCAGTAGTGGCACAGTGCATCGTAGCACGGTCTCGAGTTGCTGGCGAGTTGCAACTCTGCACACGTGCTGCCGTTGGAAGCCGGCTTTGGCGCGATACTATCATGCATAAGGCAAAGAATAGAAGGGAGGAAGAAGGAGAACAAAAGGAAAACAGGAGGTCCAAACACTGGTAAAGCACAGTGATGTATCCGGTGTGATGACATACATACATGCAGCCTAAGAAAGTGGAAGGGGAAGGGGGGGGAGGAGGAGGCCAGGGGAGGTAAGAGAGAGGAGTGAGGACAGAGAAAGCCGGAGAGGGAGAAATATCGATGCTCGCGATAGAGGCGAGGGTAAGGAGGATAAGGGACTGGACAGAAGACATTGGCAGAAATGCTTTCTCATCCTGAACTATCTGTTATTCCGTTCGATGTCAAAACGCCCTCCCGGACCGGTGGCAATCGGGCTTCTGGCGGCGCCGGCAGTCGAGCCCGCAGAAACACGCCTCGAGCTGAGCTGGGCAGGCATGGCGCGGCGGAGCGGTGTATGCATGTATCGCGATACATGAGATGGTGTAGGTACCTGGAACCCTCAGCGTGTACGGATTACAGCTAGATGGAAGAGGCGACGCGCGAGTGGACGAAACGATGATTCTAGCGTCGAGACTCTATCGGAGCTCAGCATAGCGCGACGGGGGAGAGAGCGGACAGGGCCCGGGTCGTTGGTCCCGGCATCAGTGGTGCGGACATGCATGGCCCGAGGGCGCTGTCACCTGCTACCCTAGCCTGGACTCCAACGTCCTGGAGGGAGGCCGCCGGAAGGTGGTGGCTTGCTAAACGGCCGGAGACTCCGGACCGTGCGGAATCCCCTCGCATGAGAGAATGGGCAGAAAATCCGAGGCCAAAAAGAAAGAGAGAAAGAACGGAAAAAAAGGAAAGCCTTTCGCCACTGCCATTCAAGCCTCGCCGTCGAGTACGGGGGCATGGATATCCGTACTGTCTGCATATGAACAATAATATTGACAGCATCGCGGTGCAGTACCGTGCAGGATAGCACCGTGCATACGGTAAAGCCGCGTCGACGCTGGGATGTAACGTGCGACACAATCGTTGCGAGCCCACCAAAAGCCCCGCCATAGCACAGTAATGATAGCATGTACAAAGAGCAGTTAGACTGCTTGATATCCGTACTGGTACTGGTATGTGCCTCTGATAATTGTGCCAGGCATTGCCCGCTAATAAATGCTCGCCACTGCCAGTGAGTGCTACGACTGAGGGACTCCATGCCACGGCGCTTCCTCTGGTCACCTGATATCCGCTGTCGTGAAGCTCAGTGGTGCTCGTGCCCCCCCTCAACCCCCCTTGGCATCTAGTACCGACCCTGAATACGCCGTCGCCAGTCAGTATCGGGCCGAGGCCTCCACAGGGCGTGACAGCGGAGATAGTGACATTTGGCGTCAGTACTGCTCTGGGGAAGCTACTCCGAGCCTCTATGATCTTTTCGCCATCTTTCATGTACACATTTATCTCGAATACGGCCGGAGGGGTCCGTTTTCTAGTATCTCCATGGAAGCCCCGCGTGGTGGATCTACCCCTGCCTGTACGAGCGGGTACCTAATGCTAGGGTACAGCTACATCGATCCGAGGGAGAATTGCCCTCGTCAGGAATTCGTTCCTCCCGCCCCCAATACTGGACGGAGTCAGGCCCAACTGCAACGCCGCGCCAGGAAGGGAAAGAAAAAAAAAATCTTCCACACGCCCCCCCCGGTTCTACACACTTCAGGGCTTTCCTCCCCCCTTTCCCCTTGTTAGCATTCATTACATACTTCCAACTACGCCTCACCTTCATCCCGAACACAGTCTCACTGTCTGTCGACGGCCTTTTTCTTTCTTCTTCAGCGCGGTGCCCCCGTCAGAAAGGAGTCGGCCGCCACCGCGGCGCCGCATTCCATCCTTTGCTCTCGATAGACAGAAAGGGGGGCAAAATCGACTCACGACCACCTCTTCCCGCTTCCAACAACGGCACGCGTGCCTCCCCCCTTCTTCGCCGCGTCTCCCTCGTTCAGCGTTGGTTTCCCGACACGCGACCTTGACCAACTTCTCCCTCCCATGGCCGTTGTCGATATTTACATGATCGCGCGCCTCGAGTTGTCTCTGACACCGCCCGCCTTTTGTTTCTGACTTCGCTGTCTGTGACGAGCAACGATGCTACCTTCTCCGACGCCGCACACGACAACCCGCTCCGACTTCCACAACTGATCGACAATCAACTAACGCAACGATGGCCCTCTGGCCTTTCCGCCGCAAGGGGGCTGCTCGAAAACGCCCCAGGAGCGGCGCCGCTCTCTCCGACCCAGATTCTCCCCCCTCTCAGAGCCGTGCTGAGCCAGCCCTGACGCGTGTCGTCTCCAAGAAGAAGCAGCGCACCGAGCCTGCCAAGTTGCAGCGTCGACCGCGAGCTTACAGCTTCTCTCCCAGTCGTGGAGATTCGATCCGCGTTGCGGGCCGGGCTCGACTCAACACCGCCGTCCCCACTGCTACCCCGGCTACCGCTTCCCGAGCCAACGGAGGCGCTGAAATGCAATCATGGGATCGGATGCCTACACTTCATCACAGGACGAGCCAGCATCCGATGCGCAGGAAGAGCAGCAAGCGGAGAAGAGACGATCATGAGAGAGAGGCCGAGATCAAAGCAATGAGCTCACTCGCTCGGCCGGCCGGCACCTTGTCCAAGCGAAGCAGCAAGAGGGCCAAGACCACCGAAGGTGGGCAGTGGGAGAAGCCCGCGTCCAACGTCTCGCTGTCTCTCTTCGACTCCATTCATTCGAGCCAGTCGTCCAACGAATCAGACTGCGTTTCCTTCAAGGTCTCCATGCTCGATGCTCTGGCCCCCCACCCTACACTGGTGTGTGCCGCTGGCTCGCGGTGGACGCCGTCTCGGGCCTCGGCGCCAACCAGATCGGGCTCGCAAAAGAAGTCTCTCGCGGAGCGGGAGGCTATTCCTGAAGAGGGCCTGGACTCACGCAAGCGCGTCGACGATCTCGCTGACGGTCTGGATGCCAGCGATCTACGAGAGTTGATGGAAAGGGATAATCGAAGGCGGGAACGAAAACGCCTGCGCGATCTAGAGCACACCGAGCGGAGGCTCGCTCGCAGGGCTGCCGCCCAACAGAGAGATGAAGACGAGGCCAGGCGATCTGGAAGGCTTCCCTCGCCGAATCTCGAGCGCGGCGTGCTAGGTCGCGAGCTTGCAGGCCTCGGCATCGAGCCGCCGTCGGCAGTTGTCACCTCGTCTCGGAAAAGGGAGTCCCCTAACTCGGATCGCATGTTTGTCATGGAAGACTTACAACCCCGAGAACCGCTTGATGCGTTTCACGGCACAAACACCCTCCCCGCGGATCAGCAGTTGCTGGAGGATGCAACGGCGATAAACTGCGCCGCGCAACCGGCAGTGCCGGTCTCCGCCTTGCCACAGGGATCTATCGTTACCGGTGTTCTGCGGTCGAAAAAGTCGTTGTCCAAGTCGACGTTGAGCTCGTACAAGGACAAGACGACGCTTGAGGAAGACACTTCCCGCAAAGACTCGAATAGCAGCACTAAGACCGGCCGCCTCTCCTTCATCTCCTTTCTACGTCGCGGCGGCCGCAACCGGCGGAGTCCGGGCCCGTCGTCCTTCTCCAACACGTCTCGCGAGGAGATGCAGGCAGCGGCGGCTAACCAGGCTGACGCCCTGGCGCGGCTTCAAGGCGAGGACGCCGCCTCGCAGCCTCCGAGCAGACCCGGCGGGGGCGTGCCTAAGCGTACGCGTTCACGGTTCCGCGAAGACCTCCCGGACTTTCCTCTCTCACCCCCCGACTCGCGCGTACAGTCTCCCGAGGCGGAGCTGCCGCTTCCCGTCGTGGACGAAGTGAAGACGCCGCCTAGGGAGTCCCGGCCGCCGTCACCTGATGCCGACGATCAGAACACGGTCGGAGCTCGTCACTTCACGCCATCAGAGAGGCTGCATGGCGTGGTGTCGCCCGATCCCCAACCCTCCATGTCACTAGCGTCGATCGACTCGGAGGGATCCTGGCTCTCGGGTCGGATGGGTAGCCGGCGCAGGTCGGCGCTGCGAGACAGCGTGGCGCGGGCAACTCGGCGCGACCGCGCCATGTCGGATTCTCTCGCAAGCAGCACCCATGAGGACGTTGCGGTCGGCGATGACGAATACCTGTCAGGCCTGGCTACCGACCGGCAGTCACCGGATCTGACATCCCACGGACCATCGGGAGACGGTCGTCCCAGTAGTGACGACGAGCCCATGGACGAAGGCGATGTTCGGTGGGGGACCGTGGCCGGCTCCAAGCCGCGTGTCGTCCGTTCTCATCGGCACGACAGGGATACCATGCGCAGCCGCGAAGGCCTGCTGAATTGCTACCCCGATAGCTCGAGCATCGGGTATTTCTACGACGATGACGCCGACGACGACGACGAGTTGTAGTGCTATGTGTCTCGCCAAGGCAAGAGATGAAGAGAAAGACGACACGACCATAACGCCCTGGACATGATGCGCTGCAACGAAGAGTTTTTTTGGTGCATTCAACAACAGAAGAGCTACCGTCTACACGAACAACAACTACCGTTTGCGTGCTAAATACAGTTTACCTGAGAAGACCAGAGAAACAAGAGCCGAATATTTGTTCTCAAGCTGAGAGCGCCATCGATGGATACTTGGGCGACAGTCTCGCGGCAACTATACTTCCATCATTCACTAGCTGACCTTGAGCCGTCATCACATCTGCCTTGTCCTTCCCTTTGTCACGGAACTTACCCGAGTCATTCCTTACAGCTATTTCCTATGTATCATCCTTTTAAGTTTGACTTCTCTCGGCACAATGACAAGACGGCTAGTGAAAATACGAACACCAATGGAAGTGTAAATGCGCAACTTTCGCTTCGGAGGACCAGAGCCTTATCACTTGGCAACTCCTTCTCTACATACCTACGGGACGGCCCACGCGAAGCGGCTCTACTCGTAACGGCTGCTGCAGGGAGCTCTCCTTCTATCGAAAGGCTCGCTTGAGGTGGGCTCACCTTGAGGACAGACATACACATATACATGTTCACGCACCAAAGCAGCTCCGGCGTCTCTTGGGAAATTCAAGCACGAGGCGACGGTCACGGCGCGTCCCGATGATGGGCGACTTTTCTCACAGCACATATTCTGCATTAGATACCCGCGTATCGTTGGACAAACAGGAACTTGGGAAAAAAAAAAGAAGAGTTACGACTGTATGTTGGAGGGGGAGGGGGGCGCGAGATCTCTTGGAAAATGTTGACCGGGGGGAATGGCTTGAAGCGACCTTTTGGGTTTGGATGTGGATGGTTTTTTATTTCCCCCAGCGTTCTGGGACAGCGTGCGTCGCTTTTTGTTGATCTGAGGCTGTCCGTCTCTTTTAATATAGAGAGCAGTTTCTATTCATACAATCTTCAGATGACTGCGTAGGAGATTTATCCTGCTTGTCGTTCGTACCCATCCGAGCCTAAGAATCTGGGGGTCACACTCGTCGTTCCGTCGCCGGCGAAATGAATCTGGCGCTGTGAGCTAGAGCCAGGCAACAGACGTGTTTTACGTAATGATGACAGCTGCGCCACAAGGCTGAGGAGTGGCGGTGCCCCAGTTGCCGCGCCAACGTTCTTTGACGCGTCTACCGCTATGTAGGACCTTGGTCGATAACAAGTTAACAACTGACAACCTCTCCGTGAGGTGAAAAGAAAAAAAAAACCCACGACCGCGCATCCACCACAATATAACAGTGATCGTCCTATCAAGAACACAGCAAAAAAAAAAAAAGAAACATGGCGTACAACCCGCGGATGAGCATCGCCCCGACGGCGCAGCAAAGCCGTTCGCGCAACAAGAAGGAAGACGAGGCCGACGCGTTCATGAGGCTCCCCGACCGCGAGATCGTCGGCTGCATCACCGACATTGGCATCAACTTCTCCGTCGCGGACCTGCAGAAGCCGAACCCGGCGCACGTGCAGCAAATCTTCGAGTGGTTCGCAGAGCTTCTCCTCAACGCCACGCGGGAGACGGTCGAGGCGCCGATGCGCGCCGCTGCCGAGGACGTATGTGGCGACTTTGCCGACCTGGTGCCTGTCGAGACGCGCAACCTCATGGGCTTTTACGTCTCTCTGCGGCGGCTGTTGGTCGAGTGCGGCGTCAACGATTTCAGCTTCAACGATCTGTACAAGCCGTCCTACGAGCGGCTCGTCAAGATCTTCAGCTACCTCATCAACTTTGTGCGCTTCCGCGAGTCGCAGACGTCCATCATAGATGAGCATTTCAACAAGACGGAGTCGGTCAAGGCTCGCATAGAGACGCTGCACGCCGACAACGAGGAGCACGAGGCCCGGCTCGACGACATGCGTCGCAACCGCAAGGCCATGGAGGCGCAGGTGCGGGAGAAGACGACGCGCAACGAGAACCTCAAGCGCCGTCTGTTGGAGCTGCGGCGCAACCAGGAGAAGGTCGCCGCTCGGCTCGAGGACGCCAAGCTGAAGAAGGGCCAGCTGACCAGCCAGCTGGAGCAAAAGACGCAGGAGAAGCTGACGCTCAAGCAAGAGAGCGCCAAGCTGCGTCCGTACATGCTACAGAGCCCGTCGGCTCTGCAGGACAACCTGGCGGAGCTGCGCGAGATTCTCAACAACGACAAGGCCCGCATCGACGCGCTGGACCGCCGCTCCCGTGCCCTGCAGACGTCGGCCGACTCCTTCGCCATGGTGACGACCGACGTGGCCTCGTGTATCAAGATACTCGAAGACATCGCCGTCGAGCTGGCCAAGGAGGAGGAGGAGATGGCCCGCAACGCGAAGCAGCGCGACGCCCTGTCGGAACGGGGCAACAACGCGCGTGAAGTCGAGCGAGCCGAGGCTATGCTGCGTCGCCAACTGGGAAAATGGACAGAGCGCACGGAGAAGCTGCGCGACCAGAGCAACCAGAAATCCCAGGAAGCAAAGGACAAGATGCACGAGTTGCGCGCGGTCCATAAGAAGCTCACCGAGGAGCACACGGAGAAGACCAAGGAGATGGAGATCCGGAGGGTGAGGATTGAGCAGACGGAGAAGAAGGTTTGTTCCCCGCCCGGTTTGCGATTTTGGGTCGTGGGTGTGTTTGTATGCTGACAGGATGTGAACAGATGCTCGACCTCAAGGAAAACATCGAGAACGAGGTGCATGCGGCGCACGACGAGTATCTCAAGATGGAGGCTCACATCAAGCTTTACATCACGGAGATGGAGCAAACCATCGCCTAGGCTGGCGGCATCCGCGTGAGACTTGGGGCGCTTGAGATTGGCGGCTTGTACATGCCGCATCTGGTGCCTTTCTTTCTTTCTTTTTTCTTCCGGAAACAGGTCCTGGATCAAGCGGTCTGCTCGGGCGGAACGCCACGGGGCGACTCGAAATCGAACCAGCGGCTGAAGATGGCGCGAACAGGGACCTCGTCGACTCTTATTGACGTGCTCCCGCTCAGCAACGGCATACTCTCGTCGAGCGTCGCCCACATTTCATCTCGGCTATCCGTCTTCCTCGGCTCAACGACGGCAGCTTTCAGCCCGTTGCGCGCCGCGCCTTCGACGAGAACGGCAGCGGACAAGTTGAGTCCCTGCGCCGACCATTCGCTGCCTTCGCGGTGCAGCTCGACGAAGCCATAGGCCAGCAGCAGCGGTGCCTGCCTGGGCGGTGAAGGTCGGAACTCGGCTGGCGGAGGTTGGGTCGTCATGTTGCGAGTGAGGAAGACGGCCAGATAGGCGCGTAGATGGGCGACGGTCGGGATGAAGACCAGGTGTAGGTGTCGCGAAACGGCAGCCTGCAAGAGAGGCATTTGCAGAAGCGGATGGCCATCTTCGCCGGGAGAAGAGGCGATCTGTTGTCTAACCTCCTGGACGAGGCCGTCGAGGAAGAGCTTCTTCGGCCAGCATATCAGGAGCGTCGTTGGATAGCTGTGGTCGGATAGGACGCGATCAAGGAGCTC
Organism: Ophiocordyceps camponoti-leonardi (nom. inval.); assembly: GCA_003339455.1. Taxonomy (NCBI): domain Eukaryota; kingdom Fungi; phylum Ascomycota; class Sordariomycetes; order Hypocreales; family Ophiocordycipitaceae; genus Ophiocordyceps; species Ophiocordyceps camponoti-leonardi. Next base: position 95,398 of record PDHP01000057.1, read on the forward strand.
TGAGGGAGTGGCGGGCGCGAGGTAGATGGGCCGATGAAAAGTCTGCGACTCCCTGAAGGCCTGCATGATCCGGTCGAAGGCGATTGCATACCGATTGAATGGAGAGTTGGATCTAAGCCTTGAACCAGAACACGTGACTACTACGGGGTAGAGGAGCGGCTGCTATTTAGGACAGCTTTGGGGAGCGGCGTGGTGGGCTTCTTGGGTTGACCAACAAGATGCCGATACTCGATCCAAAAAGCCCTGCGAGGCCGTTTTCTCTGGTCTATCGTACGAATATATAGTCCTAGTAAGTAGAGAATAAAATAAAAAAATGAACAAAATCTTTCTCGTCGTCCCCTTAAGCATTTAATCGTCATCGAGCAGCGGCCGGAGATGTTGTCAGAGCCGCCCCCTGGCAGCGTCCTGAACGGAGATGGTGCCGGCAGCAATGTCCTTGCACGTCTGAGTGATACTAGTCCAGTCACGAAAGGTGACAAAGGGAACTTCTTCCCTTTCGCAATAGGTGACAAGGTCTAGGAAACTAGTCAGTCAAAACTGTCTTTAGATGCTTTACACATTGATGAATGCTCACCCTTGTCGGCCTTCGCGAACAGCAAGTCCGTCTCCTTAGCAGCGGACAGGTCGGAGACGCCGTCGCCGGCATAGAAGAGAACAGGACGGTTGGGTAGGGATGAATACTTGCGAATCTCGACAGACTTGTCGTGTCCGTGGGCGGTTTCGTCGCGGAACTGAATGGTCCAGCCATTGGGCTCGTTGATGGAGCTGCCCGGGCTTCGGGGACGAATGTCATTGCTGATAACCTGGATATCCGATGCGCCCGGACCGAGGAGGTTCCTGAGTAGAGCGCGAATAACGGGCTGCATACCGCCGCTGATGATCACGATGGGGACGTTGTTGGCGCGGGCCCAGGCGTAGAACTGACGGAAGCCCGGGTCGAGACGGACGTGGCGCAAGAGCAAGGCGAGGCATTCGTCGAAGGGGGCACTGATAAGGTCCATCATCTCCTGGTAAAAGTCGCGGAAGTGAACGTGCCCATTAAGCGTGTCGAGGCTGCCCTGCAGGCGGCGCTCGGGGCCGGCCCCGAGGTAGTCGACAAGTATGTCATTTGAGTCGACAGTCGTGACGGTGCCATCGAAGTCGGTGAAGAAGATGAACTGGGGGTTCGTGGCCATTGCGGGGGTGTCGCTGGCGACGGCGGAGCGGATGAAGGGACGGGAGTGGAGGCCTCTTGGCACTCGATTAACCTTGGCCTTGGCCAATGAAATTGCCGGCGCCGGCGTCAACATCGCCATTGAGGCTTCCATATTGATTGCTTATCGTCGTCGTCGCTGTCGCCTTCGCCGTCGGTGGTGGCTATGAGAAGAAGAGAGATGGTCACGGGCGAACCGGCCTGGCTGGTATGGCAAGTCCATGATGGTCGAAGCCAGACCCAGTTTTCCTTTGGTCAACAGACGAAGGGCTCTCGAGCCCATCGTCAAGTCCCTGAGCCGGATCCGTCGTGAGCTTCTTTATGGTGAGCTTGAACAGAAGAGGCTTGGGAGTCCCCCGAAGAGCCGTTGAACCCCGCTTAGTGGGGCATCGTCATTCCTTGGATGGTCCCGCCTCACACGTGCACGTCAGCCTGCTGTGACTTTCGCGGGCAGTGGCTCGAGCTGTGGCTGTGCTGGGGACTGACGATCAGTCAGGGGCCGTTTGAAGCAAAAACATCTGCAACGATCTCTCCGGGTGAGCTGCGGACCTTTGAGGCGGACCACGCCGAAATTGGCGTCCTCGGCAGCAACATCAGACGGTAGGAGCCTGAAGCTTCACTCAACTCCCAATGCCACCGCTTGGCCGCCAGGTCGTTCGCATTGCCTGGCCATCGATCTGGCAAGGCACATCGACATGGCTCCCACGAACGCGGGTGTCTTACACAACTCAACCGTCGTCACAGGCGCCTGCTGACGCCAAAAACAACTCAGAGGTGGCAGCGTCGGAGTTACCATCGGCGCAGGACCATCGGCGGAGTACACTGAATCGGAAGTTGAGCAACGTAATGGACGATCTGCAGTCGCGGGTGCTCACAGCGTCACACACTCTCAACGACATCACGGGATACTCGGCCATTGAGGCCATAAAGCTGGATAACCAGAATCTCGAAGACCGGCTGGCAAAGGCACAAGAACAGGTGCGAACGGCGCGGCAAGCATATCGCTCGTCCAATACGAAGCGCTCGGCAACGCAGCGGGAGGTGACGACGCTACTGGCACGCAAAGACAGCTGGCTGCCTGTTGATCTGGAACGCTTCACAGAGCTGTACCGGACGGACCACGTTCTAGAGGGCGAGGTGACAGCCGCGCAGGAGGCGCTGACTGAGGCCGAGGCCGACGAGCAGAGACTGAGCCAGCGTCTCAATGCCGGTATCCTCAAGCGCTACCACGAGGAGCAGATCTGGAGCGACAGAATACGCAGGGCCAGCACCTGGGGTACGTGGGGGCTCATGGGAATGAACTTTGTTCTCTTCGTCGTCTTGCAATTCGTTGCTGAGCCGTGGCGCCGACGAAGGCTCGTCAGGGGCGTTGTCGAAGAAGAAAGGGGCGTGCTGCAGGAGGTGCGGGACGAGCTGGGCGCCTTGAAGCTGGGGCTAATAAGCATGGCCGACATGAAAAGGACAGTGGTCGAGAGGGAGCAAGAAGCTATACCGACGCTGACGCCAGCACCCACGCCACCTGCGACGGACTTGGCCGTGCCGACATTTTCGTGGACGGAGACTTTACTGCAGCCGACATCGTGGAGAGCAGCGATGGCAGAACTTGGCAGCGATAGACGCGTGGATCTCCGCATGAGAGATGCATCCATGATGGTGGCCGAGGGCGCTTTGGCGGGAGCGGCTATTGCTGGGAGCCTCGCGGTGGCTTTGACATGGCGGTCATGATAAGGCCCCCGACTGGGAGGGACAGGCGACAATCTTATAGATTAGGTATTTGCAAATGATAGATAGACGTGAAATGGCCCATCGAGCGCTTCGGTGCCATGTTTCTGTCGTCCATCTACAGTACTGTAGTCTGTACCCCGTTATACGGCTGAAGGTCAGTTGTTGGCCGACGAGGCTGATTGTTTTACATACTGGAGACAAAAGGCTAAACAGCTGTTCTAAAGAAAGAGGGAAAAAAAAGAACAGAGAAAGGAAGTGAAAAAAAAAGGAAAAAATTGAACAATCCAATAGCAAAAGAAAACAAAACACGAGCTGCCTGCCACACAGTCGATGCCGTGACCCGAGGCTACAAGAGACGGGGAGTTCTCCGGAGCGGATGGAGACTGGACGGTGAGGCTGTAGCACGCACCCAACGTTGCCCCTAGGCACCCAAAAATACAGCGGGCCTGGAGGTGGACCCTCTCCTCTCTCCTCATCAATCTTCTGTCTCTCTCTCTCTCTCTCTTTCTCTGCTATCTCTTCCTCTTTTCCTCTCTCTTCCTTTCGCCTGCGCTGACGACATTCCCTCCGCCACCCCAAAAGTTTATCTACACACAACGCACGCCCTCTCGCCAAAAGCCGGCCTCTTTTTTTTTCTTTTCTTTCTCTCTCCCCTTGAGAAGCCGGCCTTCTTTTCGTGAGCGTTTGAGGGTAGTACTTACATACATACGAGGCTAGAGATCCTGGCCCATTAACGCTCTCACGCTCTATCAGTGCCGAAGACCGGTCTCGGAAGTCGTGTCTCCATCATCATCTTTCTCGTTTTGGCGCGCGTACGCATCGCGCGTCCCGCTCGTCGCCCAGCATGAAGGACGATGAAGCTATCCGTAGCATCCAGGCCAAGATCGAACGCGAGGAGGCGCTCATGACGGCCGCCATCAACATGCGCTCGCTGCCTATCAACGAAGGCCATCGTTCCCGCATCGATAGCGAGCTACGCGACAATGAGCGCAATATAAAATTCTTCAAGGAAAAGCTGGAGGCAATCAGACAGCGCCAGGCACAACAGGACCTCGGTGCCCTTGCCCTGGGCGACGAACCTCCTTACCCTCCTCCCAAGGACAACGTCGCTTGGGGCGATCGCGCCTCGCATCACGGCGACTCCATGCCTTCACGCCACCCGTTTGCGCCTCCGGCCCCTGGAGCGGGAATCCCCAAGCCCCGGCCAAACTTCACAAAGCTTGGTCCGTCCCCCACGACGAGACTGCTCGTTGCTGCTTTCCGCTGACTGGTACAGACCTCATCAAATACGACACGCCTCATCTCGGGCCCCGAATCCAACTCATGCTCTCTCAACTCCAGTTCAAGCTCAACGTCGAAGAACAGTATCTTAAGGGCGTCGAGAAGATGGTGCAGCTGTACGGCATGGAAGGCGACCGCAAAAGCAAGGCTGACGCCGCCGGCCGTCGCGTTGAGAGCAAGCAAAAAATCGTGTTGCTGAAGCAAGCGCTCAAAAGATACGAGGAGCTTCACATTGACATGGACTCCGCCGACACCCAAGATGGTAAGCCTAGGATGGAGGAATTAGCAAGGAAGAGCGCGGCTGCTGATGCTCCCCAGACGACTCCATCAACATGCCCAATCTACGCAAGCCCCTGAGCGGCATGCTCAGTATCCGTTGCATGGGCGTCAAGGGTGTCGATCACGCTGCTACCGGCCGCTTTGCTCGCGGGCCCGAGACGTTTGTCGCCGTGAAGGTAGAAGATACCGTCGTGGCACGCACAAAGGCCTCGCGTAACGACCGCTGGGAAGGCGAGCAACACACCATCGATGTTGACAAGGGGAACGAGATCGAAGTAACCGTCTACGACAAGCCTGGCGAGCACCCTATCCCCATTGGCCTGCTCTGGGTTAGGATATCCGACATCGTCGAGGAGATGCGCCGTAAACGCATCGAGGCCGAGATGAACTTCTCCGGCTGGGTATCGGCCGACCAGCACAAGCCGTCCTCGCCGCCGTCGCAGTTCCCCATGAGCCCGTCCCAGGGTCCCTACGTACAGAGCCAGCAGGGCCAGCAGGGCCCGCCCGGCGGACCTGGCCCGCAGCCTCAGGTATCCGTCGGGCCCATCGACGGCTGGTTCAACCTCGAGCCGACCGGCCAGATCCAGCTCCAGTTGAGCTTCGTCAAGCAAAACATGGACCGGCGCAAGCAGGATCCGGGCCTGGGCCGCAAGGGCGCCGTCCGCCAGCGCAAGGAGGAGGTTCACGAGATGTACGGCCACAAGTTCGTCCAGCAGCAGTTCTACAACATCATGCGCTGCGCACTCTGCGGAGACTTCCTAAAGTATTCGGCCGGCATGCAGTGCGAGGACTGCAAGTATACGTGCCACAACAAGTGCTATCCCAGCGTCGTCACAAAGTGCATCAGCAAGAGCAACGCCGAGACGGACCCGGACGAGGAGAAGATCAACCACCGCATACCACATCGCTTCCAGCCCTTCTCCAACATGACAGCCAATTGGTGTTGCCACTGCGGCTACATACTACCGTTTGGGAGGAAGAACTGCAGGAAATGCTCCGGTATGGTCTCGTCTCCGACGCAGTCGTTCATTGCTGACCTTTTCGTCCGCGGCAGAATGCGGCCTCACGTCGCACGCCCAGTGCGTCCACCTGGTTCCCGACTTTTGTGGCATGTCCATGGCCGTGGCGAACCAGATCCTCGAGGGCATCAGGGTTCAGAAGCAGCGGCAGGCCAAGGCCACCTCTATGACCGACAGAAATCTGCGGGCCGGCACGGGCAAGCAGGCTCAGAGCAGCAGCGCCTCGCACGCATCCTCGGCCTCGTACTCGGGCTCGACAGCGCCGCTTTATGGTCAAGGCTCCGCATCCAGTGAGGCTACCGAGGCCGCCAAGGTCATGTACGGTGGCCAGACGTCTCCTCAGCGGCCGGCTCAGCCGTCTCGCGCATCCTCGTCGCAAGCCGTGTCCCCGGCGGCTTCCGCGGCGGCGACGGCGGCAGCCAACGCGGCTATGTCTGGCTCCATGGCCGGCAGCGGCAGCCCTGGGCGGCAGCAAGCCGACTACAGCCGACACAGCGGCGGTTACGAACAACAGCAGCAGGCACCACAACAGCAGCATTACGACGACGCGTACGCCCCGGGCCAACATCACGGGGGACCGCCGCCGCCGCATCAGCGCAAGTACAATCCTGCAGATTACGCCAATTTCAACGCTGGCTACGCCGGCCAGTCTTCCGGTTCGAGGCCTCACTCTCAGCAGCAGCAGCAGCAGCAGCAGCAGCAGCAGCAGCAGCAGCAACAGCAGCAACATCAGCAGCAGCAGCAGCAGCAACAGCATCACCCGCAGCAGCAGCAGCTCCAGCACCCGCATCACCCTCAGCAACAGCCGCAGCCGCAGCTCCAGCAGCCTCCGTACCCGGCATCGGTGCCTGTGCCCAAGGGAGACCCTCTTCCTGCTCAGCGGCAATCTTCCGGATCGGCTGTCGGTCAGCGCAAGCAGCTACCGCTGGCAACAGACCCTGGCACCGGACAGCGAATCGGGCTGGACCATTTCAACTTCCTCGCCGTTCTTGGCAAGGGTAACTTCGGCAAGGTGATGCTGGCGGAGACGAAGCGGTCGAGAAAGCTATACGCCATCAAAGTACTCAAGAAAGAGTTCATCATCGAGAACGATGAGGTGGAGAGCATCAAGTCTGAGAAGCGCGTCTTCCTCATAGCCAACAAGGAACGCCACCCTTTCCTCACGAACCTGCACGCTTGCTTCCAGACGGAGACACGGGTCTACTTTGTGATGGAGTACGTTAGCGGCGGAGATCTGATGCTTCACATTCAGAGGGGGCAGTTTGGCACGAAGCGCGCACAGTAAGAGACAACCACCTTTGCACCTAGCCTTTGTTCTTTGGCTGATAATATGGACAGATTTTACGCGGCTGAGGTCTGCTTGGCGCTCAAATACTTTCACGAGAATGGCGTCATCTACCGTGATCTCAAGCTTGACAATATCATGTTGACGCTTGACGGTCATATCAAGGTAGCAGACTACGGTCTCTGCAAGGAGGATATGTGGTATGGCTCGACGACGAGCACCTTTTGCGGAACGCCCGAGTTCATGGCTCCGGAGGTAAGGCCGACTTTTCTTTGTTAACAGTTCCAAGATACACAGGACTGACTTTTCACACTCGCGGCTAGATCCTACTAGATAAGAAGTATGGCCGGGCAGTGGACTGGTGGGCGTTTGGCGTCCTGATCTACCAGATGTTGCTGCAGCAGTCGCCGTTCCGAGGCGAGGACGAGGACGAAATCTACGACGCCATCCTCGCGGACGAGCCGCTGTACCCGATCCACATGCCGCGCGACTCTGTCTCGATTCTACAGAAGCTCCTCACGCGTGAGCCAGATCAGCGTCTGGGAAGCGGACCGACGGACGCTCACGAGGTCATGAGCCAACCCTTCTTCCGCAACATCAACTGGGACGAGATCTACCACAAGCGAGTGCAGCCGCCGTTCAAGCCGTCTATCAAGAACCCGACCGATACGAGCAACTTTGACTCGGAGTTTACTAGCGTTACGCCTGTGCTTACGCCCGTGCAGTCAGGTGAGTTTTTCTCATTCCCCTCCTATCCTTTGTCACCCCAGATATGAGGGGGAAATTGAAAAAAGGGGGACGAATAAACTGACGGATTTCGGCTACAGTCTTGTCACAAGCGATGCAGGAAGAATTCCGTGGGTTTTCTTACACGGCCGACTTCGACTAAATGAGTGATGATTGCTCTTTTGACGATGGAACCCTGGACTTGCCCAAGTAAATGTGCAGTGGTTGCTCCCTCTGAACGGGCAAAGGCGAGCTTTGTCGAGGGTGACAACCGAGAACACGAAACCTTCGAGATCGGGCTTTTGGTCCTCTTTCCCCTTCTCCATCAAACACATCTCCTCTTACTCTCTTCTCCCTATACCCCTGCCCCCACCCCTTGTTTTTTTTCGCTGTTCTCATCTTTCACGTCTTCTTCTGATGCCCCTCAAAACGACGAGCTGGTTGTTTTCTTTTGTTCGACGACGTGGCGAAGGACTCGAAGCACGCGTGGTATCATCTCAACGCCGGCTTGGACTACAGGGTACGGAACCGTCGACTAATATAGGATGGAAAGGGAGAGGAGAAAAAGATCGACGGAAGCGCGCGGAGGCAGGCCGCTACGAGAGACGCGGCGAGCGGCGGGATAGCGTGTTTGGAACCCAGCGTCGTTTGATATGGAGGGTTGATGGATCCCTCGATACAGACAGATCACTCTGCCTTATACAAGTGTTCGTCTATTTCTAGAGAGACAAAAGCGGTTCCAAATGGTCGCGTCCTGTTTCCGTGATGCCGTCTCTTGTTGCCAACACTCTTCCGTTATTGCCACGTCCGTGCCAGCCAAAAAGGCAAATCGTACCCCTGGAGTTGAATGTGACCGCTTTAACGTATAAAATATTGTGCTGGCTGATGTGTTTACTGCTTAAACTCCTTTGCTATCCACTTGGCGATGGTGTTGAGTCTGGCGAGACGAGTTAGCATATACTCCCGAGTAAGGGGGGAAAGGGGGGAGGGGGGGGGGGGGGGGGGGGGGGGGGGGGGGGGGGGGGGGGGGGGGGGGGGGGGGGGGGGGGGGGGGCGAGAGAAGGACGCACTGGATATTGCTGGTCCCTTCGTAGATGGCGCCAATCTTGCTGTCCCGCCAATACTTCTCAAGCGGACCGTCGCGAACAAAGCCCATGCCACCCATCCACTCGACGGCGAGGCCACTGACGCGCGAGGCAACCTGCGAAGAGAAGAGCTTGGCCATGGCCGCGTCGCGCACAAAGTCGAGGCCGGCTTCCTTGCGACGAGCCGCGTTGTAGACGAGGGCTCGAGCGGCGGTCAGCTCGGTGTAGGACTGCGCCATCTGGTGCTGCATGCCCTGGAACTCGCCGACGAGCGTGCCGAACTGGCGACGATCGTTGAGGACGTAGCGGGCGGCATGCTCGAAGGCGCCGAGGGCGAGCCCCGTCATCTGGGCGGCGATGCCGATGCGGCCCTCGTTGAGCAGGTCGATGGCCATCTTGTAGCCCTGGCCTACCTCGCCTAGTACCTTGTCGGCGCTGACGTAGACGTTGTCGAGGGTCAGTACGCCGGTGCTGCTTGCGCGGATGCCGAGCTTCTTCTCCGTCCTGACGACCTCGAAGCCGCTGTCTTCCTTTTCGACGATGAACGCCGTGATTCCGCGGTGGCCCTTGGAGGGGTCGACGTTGGCGAAGACGATGAAGACGCCGGCCTCGTTGGCGTTGGTGATCCACACTTTGCTACCGCTGATCTTGTACCCGGCGCCGTTATCTACCGCTTCGGCGCGGGTGGCGAGGGCGAAGGCGTCCGAGCCGGAAGTGGGCTCCGACAGGCAGAAGGAGCCGACGCAGTCGGTGGCCAGCCTGGGCAGCCACTTGCGCTTCAGCTCGGGCGTGGCGTACTTGAGAAAGGCGGTGTTGACGAGCGTGTTGTGGACGTCGACGAGGACGCTGACGGAGGGGTCTGCCCTGGCGAGCTCCTCGATGGCGACGATGGCGGCCGTGAAGTTCATGCCCGCCCCGCCATACTCTTCCGGGATCTCGATGCCCATAAGGCCCTGTTCGAAGAGCCGCAGTACCAGATCGCGGTCCATCTTCTCGGCTTCGTCCATGTCGCGCGAGCGGGGGAAGACCTCCTCTGCTGCGAACTTGCATACGCTTTGTCCCATGGCTGCCTCGATCTCAGAGAGGTGCGTGATAGGCGTGGGGGGAACATCGGAGAGGTCGATGGGGGAGGGAGAGGCGAGGCGCATGGAAGCCGTCGTGCTGAGGGGGCGACGGGCGGCGACGGCGATACTGCGAAGGACAGCATGTTAGCTATCTTCTTATTCGTCGCTTTCGATTCGTGTCTTCCTGTCTTTTCATCAATCCCTGGCATCGGACGTACGAGCTGACGCAACCCCGCGCCGGCCGGCCCGATGCCGCTACCGGCCGCTGAGCAACGAGGCCACGACGCAGAGCAGGGCGAAGGAGCCTCGGAAGGGACGACGGTGACGACAGCATCTTTTACAGCGCGAGAGTGAAATTGCAGACAGCAGGAAAGGAGATGGGATGGTGCTGGAGCGGGCGATGGCTGCCGAGGGAGAGGGAGTGGCAAGCCGGGGCCCTTGAGCCGCTGATAGCCTACCCGTGCTAACACTCTAAAAAAGGGAGGCCGTGCGTGATATCACATATGACAGTATGAAACTAGCCAAGGTTCGCGGGCCGCAGCAACACTTTTGGGTCTTTTGACGTGACGTTGGAGAGAGCTACCTAGAAGCGAAGGAAGGATAACTTCATGTTTGTACAGACACACACACACACATCTTGCTTTTTGCGATTCATCATCCCTACGTTCCTCAGGAGCCACGGTCGTCTTCTATCCCGCTTACAGAAACTGAGCTGCTCTGTATTTCGATGATTCCTGCTACTAGGAGCAGGAACTTGTGAATGAAGGTAGGTGTATCCGGTTCCGTAGGCTGTAGCTTTTGTGTTGCGCGTGCCTCAGGCCACCCTTTCTCAGTCAGCGCTGCCGGCCTTGAGAGCCGACCTACCTACGTCCTACCCAATTCATTTCTAGATCTCTCATCATCCACAATCATCCATACTCATCATCATCATCATCATCATCATCATCAGCATCATCATCAGCATCATCATCAGCATCATCATCAGCATCATTTATCCCTCTTCTCTCATCATCACCCCTTAATGTCGTGCGATACTATGCAAGAGCTGGCACCCAGTGGCTTTGAAAGGGTTCTAGGTTAGACCCTCTCCTTGCTTTTGCCTTTTCTCCCCCTTTCTTCTCGTCTTCCCGCTACTATCACCAACATCACCCCAGACGAAGAAGGTATTATACCAAGTTTCCTATCGAGTACACCGCTGACTTTTAAGAATAGATGGGCCGGCAATGTTACAAGTGCGGAAAATGGGAGTGCCCGGAGCCAAAGGCCAAGAGGGGGCGAAGGGGAGAGGTGGTAGTGCGCTACTATCACCAACATCACCCAAGCTCGACGAACAAGGTATTGTACCAAGTTTCCTATCGAGTACACCGCTGACTTTCAAGAATAGATGGGTCGGGCATGCTACAAGTGCGGAAAAACGGGCCATATCCGGGCTTAGTACCCGGAGGCCAAAAACATCAGGAGGCGAAGGGGGGGAGGGGGAGGAGTAGTAGTTTCAAACTACTACTTCTCCCCAGGAAGCGAGCCTCGCTTTACCATTCACCAGGGGACGGGGGGGGCAAGGGGGGGGGGGCCGAGGGGGGGGCCGGACGGGAGTGGGCTTTGGTTCGCCGGGAGGCGAAAGTCGCCCATCGCTACCAACGCGACGCGGCTACGACGGCGACGACGACGGCGGAGGAGACGGAGGAGACGGTGACGATGACGCCGACGGGGTCGAGGATGATGAAGACGATGACACAGAGGAGATGGACGAAAACTGGCACGACGACGACATTGTTGACGAGGACGCTGAGGATGATGATGGAGGCGGAGACGTCAAATGATGATCAGCCTGATGGTCAGCCTAGCCTACCCCGAGGGCTGACATTATGCTCGAAAGTATTGGTAAGATTTGCCCCGGACTCCCGCGGACGGCGTGCGCGGCTTTGCTCACGTCAGGCTTTGTGCTACACTTAGGTACCTACAACAGTTCTTCTTCTCCGCTACAGTTACCACCATGACGACCGTGAGATCGCCGAATGTTTCGGAGCCAGGCTCAGTGATGGAAATGGATTGAGCGCCTCGTTTTCACTCTCGCACCTCGTTGACATCCCTTCCGCGGTGCTTTCCTTCGTCTCTCCTACAACCCGATTACAACTCGTCGACATCCCTTCCGCGTTGTACCTTTACACCACGCCACGTCGACAAATTCCGCGGTGTCCCTCTTCTCTCACCATCCACCCCGACTCCGTCGTTTCGATTCTCTCCAGGGAGAAGGGTTTTTTTTCTTTCTCTTCTTATCTTTGGTTTTGGTGGTGGATGTGGTGGCGGGCCAACGATGCCATCTTACTACAGTCGTATCTTACTAGGTACCTAGGTAGTCATGGTCAGGGGAGGGGTTTTCTTTGGTGAGAGGGAGCCATTCTCCCTGGAGAACTTAGACCTTACAACAACTCACAATTGATCACCTTTTCCGTCCTGCTGCAGGAATACGCTGTCAAAAGGGGAGGCACCTCCGTAGAGATGCGTGACAGGTAATGGCCATGAAAAGGGCACTGCGTGCTCTGCTCAACAGTATCTATGTAGATTGTAGGCAGATGAGTCGGTAAATGGCGGACTGAAAGAAACACAGGGGCTATAGCAATGAACCGGCACCTCATGGGTCTTCACTACCATATTTTGCAGTAGAGATCAGCTTGTGTCACGATGCATAGGGTCAAATTCGTACCGGTGCACCTTAGAGGGTGCCTCCTCTTTTGTTTGGTATAGCGGTACGGATACTTCACCTTGCGACAGCTTGCTCTCGCCAGTCGCTACACACAGTACGCCAAGTCAGCGCACGTGACCTCACATCGAACCGCATCGTCACATCACCACCTTCATCAGCTCTGCTTTTCTTCCGCCTCGTCGTCGTTGAACGAAACAACCCCTACTCCGACATGGCCGCCGTCGCTCTCGCCCGAAATCTGCTGCCCCCCTTAAGCCGTCCGCCGCTTTACTCCTACACAACCCTCTTCAACCGGCCCGTCGCCGCGCCGATTCTTCGCTTCTCCCCGCTTCACACGACAGCTCCCCGCGCCGCGACCCTCAACCAAGTCCTCCGCGGCATCCGTCAAGGCAAACGCGCCCGTCACGCCACCTCGCCCGCTCTGGCCTCCTGCAAGGCACCGCATCTAAAGGGCGTCTGCCTGCGCGTCGGCGTCGTCCGTCCCAAGAAGCCCAATTCCGGCGAGCGAAAGGTCGCTCGTGTTAGGCTCTCTACCGGCGCCGTCATTTCTGCCATCATCCCCGGCGAGGGTCATAACATTCAGCAACATAGCGTCGTCCTCGTTCGCGGTGGTAGGGCTCAGGATTGTCCCGGCGTCCGCTACCATCTTATCCGCGGCGCCCTCGACCTGGTTCGTTGCCCCTGTTGGATACTCATTTATTACTTGCTCACTTTCTTATCCAGGGAGGTGTGGCCAACCGAACAACAAGTCGGAGCAAATACGGCACCAAGAAGCCCAAAAAGGCCACAACCAGCTGAAACCGGTTCTGCTGTTCGCGACTAGACTTGACAACGAGCTGAAAGTGAGACCAAAGTCTCCGAATACACCGTACAATACACCGAGCCCGGATGTGTTCCGAAAGCTCTTGAATAGGCGGAAGCAATGTCGCCGTGATATTCACTGCGGGCCGTAATCTATGTACAAGCTTCAAAAGCACGGTCCAAGTTTTCTCGGGGCTCGGCAAGACTCGTCTCCTCCCACCTGGCCAATCATTAAGACCTCGTGATAATTTTTCCCCCCTCGATTGCCGTATTCTCTACACAGCATGGCTACCGAATTCAGGTTGCCCCTTCGCGCGCGGACACCGTTGATCCCGACGGCCCAGCTCGTCATGTTCAATATCCCGCGGCTCGCCGTCTGCCGAAGTCGCCTAGTTTTTCTGCTCCTCGTAGCCATCTGGCTTGCTCATGCCGGTGATGTCGAAGAACTTGGATGTGCCTTCAACGCCGTTAGCCCATAGTAAAGTTTCACCTTGCCTTTTCGAACGACTTACAAGAATAGCCCTTCCAGTCGAAATTGTCTTTCGGATTGCAGTGACAGCGAAGGGCTAGCCGAGTCTTCTCGCTTGTCGGGCAGTGGGTAAAGGGTACGTGCCAGTAGCCTATGTCGTCAAAGAAATGGATTTCGCTCTTGTTGAGGAGAAGACCAGCGGCAATAGAGTGAACAGGCGCGTCGCCCCAGCGTTCGTAGAAGAAGCCCCCGTCCTTATCCAAGGATTCGAAGTAGTCGAGATAGGGCCTGCTCCGCAGCCAGTTGAGGTCGCCAATTTCGAAGTTGGACCACTTCAACACCATTAGACTCATGTACAGACGGTCAGGCAAAGGGAAAACTCACAAAGTGGCAGTGATTGTACGTCTCGCCGCCGTCGTCGCTCAGAAAACCCATCGAATTATCGGCCGCAATGTGCTGCGGATGGTTCTTGACAAATTTCTTGGTGCTGTCCCACAACGTCCTGATCGTCTCGACGTACTCGTACAGGCTCAGCACGAAGCTATACTTCTTACCCTGTTCGGCCATGAGGCGAAAGGGGTCGTAATGAACATCGCAGAAGAGCTCGACCGAAGGTTCGACGCGCCAGTAGTAGTCGTACTTCATCATGAGCGGCTGGCGGAAGAAGAATCCTGACTCGAAGCGGCACATGTGGCGGTAACTTATGGAATCACCGTAGATGATTTTGCGCTCGGCCATGTCTTCGCGCACCTTCTTGGCCTTTTCCTGGTCGATCCAGTCGGGGAAGGACCAGTGCTCGGTTGGGATGAGGCCATAAGACGTCTTGCCGGAAACGAGCGACGTCGTCACCTTGATAAAAAGATCATCGAAGGGCTTGTCGTTGAGGAAGACCCAGTCGTAATTGTAACGCCGGTTGAAGCGATCCTCGACCTGGCGAATCGAGCGGGCGATGTCCCAAACATCCGAGTTGCGAGCAAGAGTGACGAAAGTGGCATTGACACGAGGACCTGGTGCCGTGCCGACCAGAGCCTTATCCCAGCGAGGATCGTCAGGGCTCACGACGAGGGGAACTTCAACGGCGTCGCCGGTCGTAGGCCTGTTGATGGTGGAGACTTGGTTGTCGTTGATTGCAGTTGGTGGCCGTGAGGGTTCCTTGTCAAGGGGCGGAGCGGGGCGGGTGACGTCGTCGCCGTTTGCGGCCCCAGCACGACCGATGGGAACAGCGCCATTGTATCGTGAGTTGGAGAAGAAGTAGAAAAAGGTGAGGGCCTGGGTTGGAGGAGTCAGCGGGTATGAAGAGACTAACGGAGAAGATGGCGTACGAAGATGGCGATGGCCACGTAGCGCAGGTAACGAACGTTACCGCCGGCCATCATTAGGGGGGATGAAGTCGACGAAAACGATGGCTTCAAGACGACGAACGAGTGACGAGGATGAGGTCTGCGTGAAGGAGGACAAACGGCGGCAGCTGGCTCGTAGAGGATACGATGTCGGACGTCGCATCCGTGACGCGATGGGGGCAAATAGCCGAGGTGAGACGAGATGCAATTAGAGGAGGTGCGAGGCGAGGGGCTGATGGAAGGATGAAGGTATTTGGGGGCGGGGCGCGTCGCAGATAAGAGGCGTGGAGAGAGAAGAAAAAAAAAGGAGAAGAAGAACTGTGGTACCTAATAAAAGTGTAGCACAAAGCCTGACGTGAGCAAAGCCGCGCACGCCGTCTGCGGGAGTCCGGGGTAATAAATCTTACCGATACTTTTCGAGCAGGCGGGGCAGCCTAGCCTACCCCCGGAAAGGGGTAGGCTTCGGCTGCCAGAGCCTTGCCACCGGCCTCAGCGTCGGTGCCGGGGCCCCCTCGGCCGACGTCTTCTCCGTCGTCGTACCCGTCGTCGGCTTCGTCGTCGTCGTCGTCGTTGTTAACGTCGTCGTCGTCGTCGTCGTCGCCGCCGCCGCCCTCGTCGTCGCCGCCGCCGCCCTCGTCGTCAACGTTGGCGTCGTCGTCGCCGCCGCCGTCGTCGTCGCCGCCGCCGTCGTCGTCGCCGCCGCTGTCGTCGACGCCGGCCTCGTCATCGTCGTCGGCGTCGTCGCCGGCCTGCGACGGAGGAGTTTCTCCTCCCGGCGAGATTGGCCCCCCCCTCCCGCCGCCGGCCCTCCCCGTCCCCCCGCCCCCCCTCTCCCCCCTCTTCCCCCTGGCCTCTCCGCCCCTCGCCCCCCTGGCCCCCCTTCCCCCCCTCCCGGCCGTCGCCCCCGAGCATTTGCACCTATGTATCCGTATATCCGGATATAATTAGCTTTCTCTTCCTTTGTAAACTTCCTCTACTATCTGGTGGATTCAACCTACCCGCGACGGCGTGAGGTGCCGTACATTGGGAGCGGGTATGTCCCGTTTCTCTGCACCTGTAACACTTTCGGGCCATCTATTCTTTAAAATCAGCGGTGTATCAAAATCAGCGGTGTACTCGATGGGAAACTTGGTGCAATACCTTGGTTGTCGAGCTTGGGTAATGTTGGTGATAGTAGCGGGAAGACGAGAAGAAAGGGGGAGGCCCCGTTCCAAAGCCATTGCGTCCCAGCTCTTGCATAGCTACTACCTTACCTACCTCTATACTAGCAATCAACAAGTTCCTGCTCCCTGCTCCTAGTAACAGGGATCATCGAAATACAGAGCAGGAGACCGTTTCTGTCACTCAGTTTCTGTGAGTGGGAAGCTTCCTAGAAGACGACCGTGGCTACTGCGCGCGGATGCATTCCAAGGCCTCAGTCGCCAAGCGCCGCTCCATGAGCCTCGTCTACCTAGAAGTAGGTAGGTACCTAGGTAGGACCTTTCGTGTAGACATCTTGAAGATAACAAGAGCACGAAGGGTCGACCGTCTACGTCCATTTCTCTGATTGTCCTCCTTCGCCATTACACACATGTACTTGTCAAGTTGTCGCATAGGTTGGTAACGCTACCCCAGGGCAAACTGGGAGGCACCCCCGGGTGCGAGATATGTTGAGAAGCCCTACTCCGTACATTATGACAGACTGTGACAGTATTAGGAACGTACATACTCAGCCTATACCTATCGGTAGCACAGAGCCTGACGTGAACAGAGAAGAGGCGCGCCGTCTGCAGGAGTCCACTGTCCGGGGCATCCGTAACTGTACGGCGGGATACTTGCACGAATCGAGCACGGGCAACGCATGCGCAGGTGGACAAAATGTGTTGTACCTGGGTACTCCGTACTAGGTAGGTGCCTCCCAGAGAACCTGCCTTGTGCTGCGCACAACCCGTAGCTCAGGGGGACGGATGCAACAGCCGCTGACTGCTAGGATAATGGAAGCTGCTTTTGAATGAGAGGTGTGTCCTTGTGGGAGACTCGCGGAAGTCGAAGAGCCCCGCTGGATAGGCGTCAGTAAGCTTGGCAAACAGGCTTCATTGGCTCGGCGGGGCCAGCTTGATGGACCACGGATCTCTTTTGAGATCCATAACCTCAAGAGCCGACGGACCCATAATTACTGTTGGCCGGAGGAAAGAAACTCCGACCTGAGGTTTAGAAGTACCTGATTACCCTGCACACGTGATCGTTCAATTCGCGGATATCTTATCAGTCACATGATAGGCTGGATGGGGTCATTTGTCAGATCCCTCCCTCCGAGGTCTCGTCTCGTCTTTTCACAAGACTGCGCGATATCCTCATTCCTCGCAGCCTTCCTTTCCCTACGCCATCGCGCGCCGTTCGCGCACTACCTGGCTTCTTCTCTTCATCATCGTCTCCTTCCTTCCCTTCATCGTTTCCTTCGTTGCCTTATCCGACGTTCTCCGGCGCTATTCGAAACGGCTGCCCGAAGTCGCCAGCGTCGAACTTCGCCTTTTTCCCCCTTCTGTTGTTCACTCCGTCTTTTATCTGCATTCTTACTATCTCAGCTGGGAGACACAATGTCTGCTTCGAGCGCCTCGGTCTCTCTTGTCTCTTCATGCTCTTAGTGGTTTGTATCGGCTCGTACCTCTCACCAAGTTCTCGCGCTGCACCGGACCTTCGCCTGTCCGTTTCGAAGCGCACAGCGAGAGCCGCAGCCTCACAACTACCTGCGCCGCTGTCGCCTCTCTCTCTGCTCTTCATCTGAACATATATCAAGGCCTCCTACCCTTTTCTGATCTGGCTCTCAAGAGTGTTTGCCTCTTCATTGACAATGTCATTCTTCGGCTTCGATACCGGCGGTAGCCATAACCCTGCGGCTCCTGGCTTCTCTCAGGCTCACGACCCCTTCGCCGGCCTCTCGGGTCGCGATGACATCGGAGACAACGCCATCGATTTTGATGACACCTACGACGGTCTTGGTGATCAGCTTGATGAGACCGACGATGCCTTCAACGATGACACGTTTGGCGGTGAGACCGTTGATCATGGCCAAGTTGGCAAGGATTTCGACTTCTTCGGTCAGACTGCCAAAGTGGCTGATGCCATCGAGGAGGAACACCTTCGTTACCATCGACAACAGCCCGCCCCACGCTTTAGCATCTCAAAAGGTCAGGCTGCGGACGCGATCGCTGTCTCGGCGCCTGCTTCCCATTCTTCGAGACAAGAAGCCCGTCGGCCGGCCCGTACTGGTTATGAGAAATATCAAGAACCCGAGCCTGTGCCTGATCTGCACGTCGACCAGAGCATCTGGGGAATCGGCTCCTCCAAGACCCCTGTCCAGCTGCCTTCCCAGCAGCAGAAGCCACCGCCACCCTCGAGTGGCAGGAAAATGATGAGTCTCGAGGAAGTTGAAGCGGCCATGCGAGCCCAGCCGAAGAGACCAGCCCAATCGCAGTCGGCACCTCAGGAGGACCAACCTCAGGTCTACCCGAGCCGCCATCAGCCGCAGTCGCAGCCGCCAGCACCTGACCAGCAGCAGCCAAAGCAGCAACAACAGCAGCATGCCCCTATTTATCAGGGACAGGGTCACCCCGTTATGATCCTGCAACGACCCCAGAGCCTGCAGTCGAAGCCCCAGCCCGCTTCCGAGATGATGCAAACACCAGCTTCACACCAGTTTCAGCAGGCGCAGCAACATCGCCAGCATCACCCGCTCCCGGGTCAACCCATGCAGATCTTGCAAAATCCGAACCGTCTGTCTGGTGATGGTGAGAGATTAGGGTTCCCAGGTCATCGATCAAGCCATTCTCAAGGATCGGCGTCGCGGATATCTCACATGCCCCCTCCTCCGCATATGATGCCCATGTCCGAGGACGACAAGAATGCTTTCTTGGAGTTGGAGGCGAAGCGAGCGAAGCGAAACCATAAAATTTGGCTTCTTTCGAAGAATAATGGCTTGATGACACCACAAGACAAAAACTTCATAACTCGCATCCAGCTTCAGCAACTCGTCACGGCGACTGGAAACCTGGCCGAGCAAGGG
This sequence comes from Ophiocordyceps camponoti-leonardi (nom. inval.), assembly GCA_003339455.1. Classification (NCBI taxonomy): domain Eukaryota; kingdom Fungi; phylum Ascomycota; class Sordariomycetes; order Hypocreales; family Ophiocordycipitaceae; genus Ophiocordyceps; species Ophiocordyceps camponoti-leonardi. The sequence continues at coordinate 114,410 of PDHP01000057.1, forward strand.
GCAGATGCGTCCATCTCCGATGACTTCTACTACCAGGTCTATAGCCACATTCGCGCTGGCCAGCGCCAGAATCCTAGCCAACCCCTCAGCAACTTTGCTCAGACGTACCTTTTGCAGACGGGTTCTCGTCATGGCGCCGGACGGAGGCACGGGAGACCGGCCGAAAATCACATTCAGCGCATGGAACAGCAGGTACAGAGAGCTGTAGAGGCGGCCAAGAACAAACCCAAGAACCCACAGTTGGTTATTGCGGGCAGCCTCGGCAAGATTTCCTTTAGCAATGCCAAGACACCCAAGCCGCTGCTCAACATCAAGCGTGCCAACGAGAACGAGGCTCAGCGGCCCAACAGTGGCAGGAAGACGCCGGCGCCGGAGAACGGGATCGATCGCAAGAGGATTTTGCAAAACGTGGAGAAGGTATACCAGACGCTGATGCGCATAGAGGATCATATGCGCTACATGCCGCGGCCTCAGCCCGGACAACCCGACTCCGAGATGGAGGAGAAACACAAGGAGTGGGCAGCCGCCCTCGAGCTGTACAACACGCAACTCTGGGACGAGCTTAAGGTGCACGAGCCAATTGGCTTGACGGTCCCTCACCCCTTCATCGCCTTCCTGTCGTACGCCAAGGGTAAGAAAGCTATTCCGCGCATCTTTCCTCACCTTAGCTTTGAACAGCGCACCACTATCTTGACCATGATCATCTACCATCTTGATCAGCTCGATGTGGTGCAAGGCGCTGTCGTTAATGGTGAGACGAGTCTCAACTCCAGGATGCGCGAGAACATCGAGCTGTTCATATCTGCTGTCATGCCTTCCTTGATGCAGTACTTTAATGATACGGGGCTCGACATCGTGGACGGGGTCCTCAACCTGATTGCCACGAAGCTCAATGTTGAGGTCATTGCGCGAACCAGGATTGGCGTTTCCATGCTTATCCTGATTCTCAGTCGGGCTGTGCTGCTGAAGCAGACTGGTGGAGGAAACGCCGAGCAATGGGAGAAGTGGTATGTCTAGTCCCCTGATTTCACATCACTTGACAACTAATCGACCATCTATAGGGATCAAACCTTCGAAATATTGTTCAACAAAATCGAACCGTCGCTGCCGTACATGTTCCCAGGCAGCGTCAATACCGGTATGGACGTGCACGTGTGGCAGCTGCTCGCCGCCATGGGCGTCAGCGCGACGCACGATCAGCAGACGCGCCTCGTCCTCGCTGTCAAGGACCGTGTTCTCGACACCGTTGCCCTGTCCAAGACGCTGCCGCCGGCTATGGCGGCCGAGCGGCTAAGCAGTGTCAACCTATTCATGCGTTCTATAGGCTTGGATGTGGAGCTGCTGCAGTGAACGTACTTGCAAGGGGCGCAGGAGGCTTCAGAGCAGACGAGGCTGGGCTGCGCATGAGGTCTCCCGCGTCGATGCGCACTATATTGGAAAGGGATCAATCTTTCGGAGGAAACAAGAGGTAGGTATCAAGTTCCTTGGTACCATAGCCTTCAGCTGGGAATTACGGGCGATCAGCTGAAGAGCGAGCGTCGTGGAAAATGGGGAGCAGGAAAAGGCCAGACTACCTCAGCATAGCTTCGTCGAGCAGTTTTCTTTATATGGGGAGTCGTTCTTCGTGACGCTCACGAACGGTGAATATTTGGCATTATGAATGGAGGTTGATCGATGCTACGTAGTGTGATGACACTGGTTCCTTTGCCATGATTATATTGGCCTTTGTATTCGCATACGCCTCGCTATCAGACGGGATTCTGTGTCCCCTTTATATTTTTTTTTGTCTAACCATACCTATTGACGCTGTCTCTTTTTGTCACGCTCCACGAACCGACTTCACAATGCCCCGGTGGCTAGGTAGATCGATTGGGAAGCTCCCAAGCTCATTTCATGGACGCTGCTGATCTAGACTTGCCTTTGTCTGGCTTCGAGGGTGCCTTGAAGCGGCCCTTTGATAGTCTCGCCTCAGCGGCGGGCTGCTGTGTATCTTTGGGCGGCTCGGGTTCTGAAACGGGCTTGGTGATACCGCTGACGTGCTCGAGCGTCTGCAGATTGTTCCACGTCGAGACGAATCTGGGGACGACATGTTCGAGGGCGGAGGCTTCGGCAGATGAGGTTCCAGTGGAGGGTTCGCCGGAGGTGGACTGATCAGAGGGCGGCATGAGAAAGAGGCTCTCGTTATAAACGTCCCAAGCAGCCTCGTCGTTCTCGTCTATGTGGCGGAGAGATTTCCACGGCTCAGCCTGAACGAAGCGCAGGCGATCGGCCATGGTCTCGGTGGTGACGCCGTCGCCATCCGTCGCCGTCTTGATCGTCATGTGGATGGCGCGCGCGGCGGTGGCGGTGCCCTGAGCGGCTTCTTTGGAGGCTGCGGACGCGGCGCTGCGTTCTTGCTGGGCGACGGCGTCGAGGTGATGGGGCTGAGGTCGGAGGAGGACGAGGGAAGAGACGGGTGTTAGATGTAGCTCGTCTGTGGAGATACGGCTCTTGTCAGCGAAGCAAAGAGGGGGGGGGGACTTGAAGAGCACGAACTGCCGCGGAAGACGCCAACCATGTGCTGGACTTCGTCGGCATCCGGACACTGGCCACCCAGAGTCTGCGTGCGTAACACCTTATCCTGCAACACGGCTTCGTTCCAGTCCAGAGCAGACTCGGGATCATCGGCGCGGCCCCCCTTACTGCGGCCGCCACCGGCAGCTCGCTGCCCCTGGTGATTAACCGCGCCGAGGCCAAAGCCGCCAGCCAGACCGTGGGAGCCACCGTTCTTCGCAGCCATTGATGCCTTGAGAGAGCGGCCCCATCGAAGTCCCTTTTCGCGATCGTAGGCGACGCCCGTGTCGAGCGGAATGTCCACCTCGACCATGCCGGAGTCGGGCTTGAGGCGCACCTCCGTCGGCGGGGCTGGCGGGCGCGAGTCGACGGTACGGTTCGGCTGCTGAAGGACGAGGAGGCGTCGGCCGTGCGGAAGCGTCGGGTTGAGGAAGACTTGGTATGTTGCTGTGACGGGATCGTCGTCTGTTTCCAAGTCTGGCGTCATTGTGGACGAAGCCGATGTTGTGTCGACGGAGAGGGACATGGCCGGGAAGAAGCTGATGTGTGTATGAGAGATCTTGGCCTGTAGATGCCTCTGTGGCCAAGTGAGGACGGGCTTCGAGCAATGCTGTGCTTCTATACTAGGTAGTAGCTAGAAGTAGGTATCTAGTGGTAAGCCCCGATGACGATGAAGTGTGCGGTATGATGGATTGTTTGGTGGGGCAGATACGACGTTGGGACGGAAAAAAAAGCCTTATCTTTCCATCTTATCTATGAGACTATATGTGCGATCCCTGTTTCCTAGAGACACCCCTCTTGCCTCTTTGGATTCCTGTTGAAGAATTATGATGCAGCTGACAAGGCTGCCAGCCTGCCAGGACCTGACGATCCATACCTGGCGTCGTCAATTACGAACAAAGCCATGACTTCAAGCAGCCTCGTTCGCCTGCCATCAGTAGGTTGGCTCCTACCTCTTCTTTCCCCTGCTGCGCCGGCCAGCCTCCAGCATCTTGACCTTCTTCTGGAACCGCTCGCCAATCTCAGGATGACCATCAGCTGCCTCGAATCCGCGCTTACGGCTCTTCTCCAGTAGGGCCCGCACTCCGCCGCCCGCCTGCCCCTTACGCTTGGTCAGTCGGTCGATGCGATCGACGCCCTCGCCTAGATCCCTCCACTCCTCGCCGCCAAACTGCATGCGCCCACCATGCCCGGCTTCCTTGTTCTTCTTAGCACGCTCCTTTTTGCTCAGCTTCGGCAACCGGACTAAGTTCATCTCCTCGTAGTCGCGCCGTTCGGCCTCTTCCTTGCGCTCCTGCGCCGTCTTCATCTTCCGGCCACCCTGAAGAATGGTAGTGCCGATGCTGGGCTCGGCTATCGGCGCCGTGAATAGCTCCGAGTGAATGAACTCCTCCATAGTATGCGACTTATTGGGTCTGCGGTCGGCCTTTTCCCGCGACCGTGTAGTCTCCATCAGATGTCGATCTCGCTTAGGAGGACGGTAAATGCCTGATGGTCCCTCCTCACGCCCTGTCGATTGCATAGTCACGTCATCGATCAGGGCGCCGACTCTTGGAGCCGCTGCCACCTGTTTCGAGCGCGTCGCGTCATTCTTATTGTCGTCATCATCGTCTTCCTCGTCCGATCCGGAGCCGGAGCCATCGCTGTCCGCGGAATCCTTATCGACGAGTGTCGCAGTGCGAGATTTGCGTTGCCCCTCTCGCTGCGCATCCTCTGCTGTCCTCAAAAAGCGCTCGATGGAAAACCGGAGCTTGTCCTCCAGCGGTCGCGCGCCCTTTTCGAGGTAGAGACGAAGCTTGACGAGCTTTTCCCGCACGGATTCGTCGATTGCGTCGCCATGACTGCTCCCATCATCCGCCAACTTCGAGTTCCGAAGCTTAAGCAGAATCAGGAAGACTAGGTTTTGGAGATAGGAGAGTAGGAGTTCGTTCTTGACGTCCAGTAGGGAAATGCCATCTTTGGGATGCTCAATCGCCTCGATTTGCGGCGTCGCCTCCTGCGCAAGGGTAAGCGACTGCGTCAAGGAGCTCAGCAAAGCTGCCAGCGTTGCCATTGTCTTTGTGTGTCGCAGAAAATTGTAGACAGACCGCAGCTTTTACAGGTCTCAACATCTGCAAATTTCTGTAGCAGAGTGGCCGGCAGACGGACATTCTGATGATCCGTCGCTATCGCCGCCTGCCTATCAAGTGCGCGCGTCGTCACATTCAGGAGGCCTGACTAAGCCTCTCCCGGCTTGTGTCGCGCTGCACTTTTCCATTGCAAGATATATGTATACCTAGTCATGCCCCAGCCGATTCTCCCCTGACGGACAACAGCCAATGCTCGCCTGATCAAGATGCACCTCCGACATGCCGCGCCGTCGGCGCTCTTCGCGGCGATGCTGGCGGCTCCGCAACTCGCCTCCGCCTTCTACCTCCCGGGCGTGGCGCCGACCTCCTACAAGCCCGGCGACCGCGTCCCTCTCCAGGTCAACAGCATCCGGCCCGTTGCTGCGCCTCAAGACAATCGCTTGCACTCCGTTGTATCGTACGACTACTATCACCCGGACTTTCACTTCTGCGAACCAGCTGGCGGCCCGCAGTACGTCCCCGAGAGCCTGGGAAGCATCCTCTCGGGCGACAGGCTGATGACCTCGCCATTCGAGCTGCTCATGGCCAAGAACGAGACGTGCAAGCCCCTGTGTAAGGCGACTTACCCCGCCGACAGCAAGAGGTTCGTCAACGAGCGCATAGAGGAGGCGTACAGCCTGAACTGGCTCGTCGACGGCCTGCCTGCCGGCCAGCAGATCAAGGACGACTTGACAGGCACCACCTTTTACAGCCCTGGCTTTCAGTTGGGCGGCTTCTTCCTGACGTCTGACGAAGAGCAGGAGGAGCTGTCATTCAACAATCACTACGAGATATGGATCGAGTACCACCCGGTCAATGGCCGGGAAAACGAGCTCCGAGTCGTTGGTGCCGTCGTCCAGCCCAGTTCCAAGATGTATCCGGGCGAGGCCGACTGCGCCGACGGTCACCCGCCCGTTTCTCTCACCTTCGGCGACGAGGATCAGCAGGTTCAGTTCAGCTATAGTGTTTACTGGCGCAAGTCAGACACAGCCTGGGCCACACGCTGGGACAAGTATTTGCACGTCTTCGACCCTAAAATCCACTGGTTCTGGCTCATCGACACGGCCGTCATCGTCGTCATTCTCGTCCTTACCGTCATGTCTGTACTCGTCCGGACGCTCAAAAAGGACATTGCCCGGTACAATCGTCTAGACCAGATCAGTCTCGACGACCTGAGTGGCACGTCGGTTGTTGAGGACGGTGTCCAAGAAGACTCGGGATGGAAGTTGATTCATGGCGACGTCTTCCGTACTCCGCCTCACCCCTTGCTACTGTCGGTTTTTCTCGGCAATGGCGCCCAGCTGTTCGTCATGACCGGCTGCACCATCGTCTTCGCCCTTCTCGGCTTTCTGTCGCCGTCGAACCGCGGGTCCCTAGGCACCATCATGATCATCCTATATACCCTTCTTGGCTCTGTCGGAGGATACGCTTCGGCCAGGACCTACAAGGCCATGCTCGGCGAGCAGTGGAAGCTCAACATCGCCTTGACGCCGCTATTGGTGCCCGGCATCGTCTTCGCCGCCTTCTTCCTCCTCGACCTCTTCCTATGGGCCAAGCGGTCGTCGGGCGCAGTGCCGTTCACGACGATGCTCGTCATCATCGCCATTTGGTTCATCATATCCATACCCTTGTCCTTTGTCGGCTCCTGGATGGGCTTTCGGGCCCCGCAGCTCGAGGCGCCGGTCCGCACGAACCAGATACCTCGCCAGATCCCCCCGGCTACCACTTACCTTAGGCCCATTCCCAGCATGCTCGTTGTCGGCCTATTGCCCTTTGGCGCTATCTTCGTCGAGCTATACTTCATCATGAGCTCCATCTGGTTCAGCCGAATCTACTACATGTTTGGCTTTCTCTTCCTGTGCTACGGCCTGATGATTGTCGTCTGCGCGGCCGTCACGGTCTTGATGACATATTTCCTCCTGTGTGCCGAGAACTATAATTGGCAGTGGAGGTCGTTCCTCGCCGCCGGCATGAGCGGCGGCTACATCTTCCTTAACTGCCTGCTCTACCTCTTGACCAAGGTCAAGCTCGGGGGGCTCGCCGGCATCGTGCTCTACGTCGGTTACAGCGCGCTCATTTCCTTCTTGTTCTTTATTCTGGCTGGTATGTTTTATTTTCAGGGTCTCGTCAGAGATTCGTGACTGACGTACATACAATGTCCGCAGGCTCCATTGGCTATTTCGCCAGTTGGTGGTTCGTAAGGAAAATTTACTCCTCCATCAAGATCGACTAGACTCACGCACAGAGTTCGGGAGCCAACTCTGGCGGCAGCCACCGTTTGTTGGGGAGGGGTGGGGTTAGGGTGAAAAGGTGAAAAGGGTTGGGGGACTAGCAAGTCCAGATTATGGAGACGACAGACCGCAAGATTCTCTTCATGGAGTCGATGTCTGCGAGTTCTCCCAGATCCGCAACCGAAGAGGAACCTTGTCGTCCAGGTTTGGTTGCCTCGAATTGGGACCTCACGAAGAATGCGTCAGAGGCTGTAGAAAGCGCTGTTTTTATAGATTCGATCACAGACAACGCCTTTGCTAGAAGAAAAGAAACGTGTATTCTGCTCACTCAGCCTTCGTCATCGTCGTCGTCATCGTCGTCGAGATTCGTAAACTGAAACTGCTTTTTGTCCCCCGCGCCGGAGGCTGATCGTACCGGCACGGCGGCGCCAGGCACACCAGTAGCGATGCTGGTCTTGCGCCATGCTTCCTGATCCTTTTCCCTCTGTTTGTCTCTCTCTATGCGAAGCTTATCGCGCTCCTCACGCAGCTGGCGCTCGCGCTCCTCTCGCTCAGCCTTTTCGCGCTCTTCCTTGGCCTTGCGCTCCTCCTCCTCCTTCCGCTTGCGCTCCTCTTCGGTGGCAGGGTCATAGCCGCGCGGGTCGATCCCCTGCTCGACGAGGATTTGGTACGAGGCTAGCGCACCGGAACGGATCTTATCCTCGAGAGGCCAGGGGAAAAAGACCTGGCCGGAAAGTGGATTGAGATACTGGCTCATGCCCTCGGGAAGGCTCGTATTCTGGGACGCAGAGGTCTGCTGAGCTGGCTGTTCGGCATTGGAAAGCTGCACAGAAGCCCCATTGGCGACGGGGCTCTCTGTGCGGGACGGGGTCCGGCCCGAGGGCGTCACGGCGGACGGAGGTTGCTCGGCGGCAGCTGTGGCTGCGGTGGGTGTGGACGTCTCTGGAGAGGGAGCCGCGGTTAGTAGGCTAGCAGCCGGGGGCAGGGTCGTCTTGCTGATGCGCCGAGCGTAGGCGAGGAGCTCGTCGTAGGCGACAGGGTAGCTGGGTTTCGCGGAGAATTTAGTGGTCTGGGTGGCGACGATATCCTTGCGAGTGGTTGCGAGACTCGTGAGAGTGTCGCGAATCTGGGTATCGAGGGCGGCGGAGGTGCGTCGAAGCTGCTGGATGTGCAGGTTGTTGTTTTGATGGACTTGGACTGTGGACACTGTTAGCTCTCTTGGGACTTAGTTGTGGGTGAGAGGGCAGAGAAAGACCTTCTTCCAATCCCAGGCTTAGCTGCGCGTCGGCCGCATGGAGCTCCTCAGCTTGGGCGACCGAGGGATGATACTTGGTAACGGAGTCGACGAGATTCGAGAGGGCCTTTTCCAGACGCTCGAAGCGGCTGTCAATCAGCTTATCCATGACGGGCCGGTGAGCGCGGCTGCCATCAGCCTGATGAGAGGAGGGAAAATAGTGAGGATTAAAAAAAAATGACGCCGGCGAGAAAGGGAGAAAATGAGGACGACAGTAACAAAGAGAGGCTGATGAAGCCTGAAGGAAAGCCCAGCTTTGCGCGGCGCGAGGCTGGAAGAGTTGAGTCGCGGTAGACTTTCTTCGTTAGCAAGGCCAATAGGCGCTAGGCGGGACCGCAGTAGCGCATTCCGACAACGTCATTGGTCAGCAGGCTCGGGTGAAGGCCTGAGACCTCCCACGAGCCAACGACCTGCCAATCGGCACCCGCGCAAAACGAAAACAAGCCACTTGAAGAGCACCGCTATCGCTCATATCTCTCTGTGCGCGTCTCTCGCAGACAGGATGGCCTCTCCAGTAAGTTGTTCACGATCTCTCGTATCAATCCCGCAGGCTAAATGCGGCATGCCTGCTCGCAGATCACCAGTCGCGCTCCCAGCTTCAAGAGCGCCTACGGGCCAAAGTACGTGGCATCTCGTCCTCCCCGGGCAGCAATGCCGCAACTGACACGCCGAAAACCCTTCTCCCATATCTACATAAACTCTTGCTCCGTGTCGACGGACTGGAGTGACTCTCTGTCGGAGCCATGGGCTTGCGCTGACAGCACGCTTTACCAGGTACCAGCACCAAGCGAATATCCACGGATGGAATAAGACTGCCGTTACCAGAATGTGAGAATACTTCGATCGTCTAGCATCCGCAGCTGGAGAGGAGCCGATCACAGCGACGAGGACCATAAGCTAACAGTCGGCAACAGATGCCTCAGAGCTGGCATGTACGGCGGCGCAGCAGGCGTTGCTGCCTTGCTCTTTGTGTCTGGAATTCCCCGCGTCCGTACCGACATCATGGAGGTAAGATTTCTGCCAAAGGATGATGTCGGTTTCGTAGGCTGACATAGCTGGAAGCGTATCCCCTTTGTTGGACACTTCTTCGTCAAGGAGCCGGTCAACCCTGCGGACAACGTAAGTTTCCGTTGAGCCTTGAAGCCTGAGGATTTGCATACTAATGTTGTGGCAGCCCTTCTGATTTGTCGTATCTGAGCGATAGACTGCACAACGGCCTTTCGGCCAGCTCCTTTCTGTACTAGCCACCTATAATAGACTCCTCACTGAAAGACAAGACTCTCCCCTACGATTCTCGTTTTTGTCCAACTGAATGGGCTGCGACGGCGAAATTTTAGGTGGGAGATCAGGCTCACGGCATGGCGTAGGCTCACCACCATCTTTCTACGTGGGACAGGCAGTTTCACGAGGTCATTCAGTCAACGATTATGTACACTACTGTCTCGGAGGTGCTTTTTTGCTCTTGCACGACAAATGAAGAGGGGCAGGGCCTCGAAGCTTCACGGGCAGTATGATTCATGGCTCCTCAGATGCAACTTGCAATGCCCTCAAGGGCAACACACAAAATCGCTCATTATGCCTGTCCTGACCTAACTATCAAACAGTGAAGACTTTTCTGCTTACAAGATAGATGAAAATACAAAGAAAATCGCCTGCTTAAACAAAGAAAAAAAAACCATTAAAAGGCAAGGCCGCTTCATCTAATGCCTGTTGCTACTCTATCATCCATCGACTTGCCGCCAGCGGCAGTGTCAGGACGCTGCTCTCTCAGTTGCAGGCCTCATCCAAACCATTCACACCCATCTAGCTTTGAGCGGACGAAAGGTTTCCATCGAGTGCTGCGAGGTCACGAAGCACGGGGTTCTGGAAGATGTCTCTGACTGACAACCCGAGACCTTGTTGGCGGGCGAGGCCGACGAGACGCATGGCACCAATGGAATCGCCGCCAATGCGGAAGAAGCTGTCATCGATGCCGATGCTGTCCGGGTCGACCTTCAAAACCTCGGCCCACAGCGCCTGCACGGTACGTTCTGCCTCGGTCCGAGGTGGCCGGCGGTCTCCCTCAACGCGGCTGAGACGGGCAATATCTCTGGCCGAGAGTGCCGATCCGATGGCACGTAATTGTCGGCGGTCAGCCTTGCCAGTGGCCATCATGGGCAACGTTTGGAGAGGAATATATGCCGTGGGCAGCATAAAGACCGGGAGCGTCTCGGCAAGCCGGTCGTTGAGCCCAGTCGTGGCCTGCCGGACCAGATCGTCATACTCGTCCGGGGTCATGTCTCTTGCACCGTCGAGTGCCACAAATGCCACCAGCATCTTGGAATCGACGCCCTTGGGTTGAATCGTCTCGGCGATGATCTGGAAGCTGGCTGCTGGCTCGGCTGCTTTGATGGCCCGCTGCACGTGGTGTTCGACCTCACCCAACTCGACGCGTTGACCTCTGATCTTGACCTGGGTATCCTTGCGGCCGACGAAGAGCAGGGTTCCATCTTCTTTATACTGGACGAGATCGCCCGTGCGATAGACGGTTCCTTGACGGCCCTCTCGCGTGCCAGGGGCACCGTGTACCAGCCATGCCGGGTCCTTGATGAAGGCAGCCGCCGTCTTCTCCGGCTCATCGAGGTAGCCTAGACCGACGAGCGGGCCCTCGAGCCAAAGCTCGCCAACGGCTCCGATCGGGGCTAGCGCCTCGGGGTTATCCATATCAACTACCCAGGTGCAGAGTCCAGCAGCACGGCCGATACCCATCTCGCTCGAGCTCTTGAGGTGCAGGATCGTACTTGTCGGCGTGCACTCGGCCGGTCCATAAGCGCTTACAACGAGAGTGTGTTCAGGGACGATAAGCGCGTCGCTCGGTAGAACGACTTCACCACCTAGGAGTAGCGTCGAGAGGTTTGACAGAGACGACTTGGGTTCGATGAAGCGGGCGACCGAGGGCGTCAGATCGGCGACGTTGACCCTGTATTTCTCGAGGCTTCCTGGCAAGTTGTTCTCGCGTTCCGCAGCCGACGGAATGCATAGGCAAGCCCCAGCTGTGAGCGTATTCAGAAGGTTTGACCAGGCAATGTCGAACGCGTAAGAAGCAAAGTCGAAGACACGGGAGTTGCTGCGGTATCCTAGATCGTCTCGCTGGTAGACGACGGCACTGTAGAAATTCTGATGCGAGACGATGGCTCCCTTTGGTCGACCTGTACTGCCGGAGGTAAAGACGACATAAAGAACATCGGTCGGGCTCACAGATGGAAGCGCGGGATAGCGCTCCGGGAGAAGCTCTGGAAGCTGATCGAGGCCAACGGCGATGGAAGCATCAGGCTCCAGACGCTGGACGAGTGCCTCGTTAGCGACGGAGGATACAACGACGAGCCGCCCAGCAGATCGTGCTTGACTGGCGATGACGCGGATGCGCTCCTCTGGCTGAGTAGAATCGACGGCCACGGAAGCGCCACCGGCCTTCATGACGGCCAGTGCCGCGACGGGCATCCACATCGACTTCTCGAAGACAAGAGGCACGACAGAGCCTCGTCCAACGCCCTGGTTGACCAGCTGATGAGCCAGTCGCGTCGACAGCTCGCTCAGCTGACCGTATGTCAGGCTACCGTCCCAAGCATCGATGGCCGGAGCCAGGGGCTGCTCGCGGGCACGCTGCTCGATAAGGTCATGCAGACAACCCTCGACAAGGTCCGGAACCGTAGCGTTCCAGGTCCAGATGTCATCAAGATCGCGCTGGCTGACGACAGTCACATCGCGCAACTTTGTTGCCCCCGCGCCCGAAAGTTGGCGAAGGACATGCTGGAATTGATGGATGATGCGGGAGACTCGGGCCTCGCTGATGCTCTGCGAGTCGAAAGCGACGCGGATCCGGGCGCAGTCAGAGTCTCTGGTCTCGACTTCGACGACCATGGCGTGCGAGCCCAAGTTGCTTTGATCCGGCTCGGTCGAGAGAGGCTGTCCGGCAGACCGAACAGCGAGGAGCGTTTTGAAGTCACAGGCCAAGACGGCCTCGTCACCCATAGAGCGGATGCGCGCAAGGCCGGTGTGCTCGTACGGGGTCATGGCCTTGGCTTGGTCTCGAATGTCTCCAAGGAGCTTTTCTGTGCTGGCTTCCCAGTCTAGGCGGACACGGACAGGCACCACGGCGTCATCACTGCCGACAACGGCGCCGAATAGGGTCTCATCGGATCCCATGCTGCGAGCTGTGACCATGGACCAGGCGGCTCGGACCAGAGTTGAAGAGTCTGTCTGGTCCCAATCAAGGTTGGATAGTTCAAGTTCGACGCGGCCGTCAAGCTTGGAGTGGCTCGCACCGGTCTTAAGAGGGGGGAAGTTGGATCCCTGGATGCCGGCGAATTGGGCCTTCCAGAAAGCTGATGCTGAGGCCGGGTCGGTTCCAACGATACGATTGAAGAAGCCGTCGAAGAGGGGCTCGACGTTGTCCTCGTCAGCACCCACCGACAACAGATAATCGATGGCCTTTTCGAGTGCGAGGCAGGCTTCCCGTGCTACGTTCTTGCTGATATAAGGCTCACGGTACTCCATCACGATATCCATCTTGGCGCCGTCGATGTTGGCGCTCAAACTCAAGTCATACTAATGTCCACGGCGTCAATTGCAGCACACAAGCCGAGAAGGGGAAAGGGTCACCTACCTCGTGTGGATCCTCGCCTACGTCGCTGTCCAAGGTGATAGTCCTGGTATCGGTGCCCTTGAGCTTGTCGGCCTCTCGGATGGAGAGTGACGTGTTGAAGAGGCGCTGGCCAGACAGGCCGAGGTGATGCTGGATCTCGGCCAGTGAAGCGTGCTGCATGGCAAGGTGTTCGATAGCGTGCTGCAGCGTCTTCTCCAGTACCTTCCGGGCCGGGCGGCGCAGATCGATGCGTCCGATGAGCAGGTTGGCCAGGGGTCCGACCATGGCCTCGATCTTGTCGACGGGTGCGTCACGGCCCGAAGCAAGGTAACCGAAGCAAACCTCATGCATGCCGGTGAAGTGCGAGAGAGCCATGGACCAGGCGACCTGAAGGAAAACGGAACGAGTGATGCCCATGTCGCGGCAGAAGTCGGTGATGGCGGACGCCAGGTTGGTCGGTAGGGAAACATCGCCGTGTCCCTCTACGAAGTCCAGACCCGGCGGTGGCTGCGTCACAGGCACAACGCAGGGCTCGACACCCTCCAGCAGCGCCGTCCACGAGGCAACGCGCTGAGCCTTGGGTGTGGAGTCGATGAAGCGCACCATGTCGACGAAGGCCGGCGCCGGTGGCAGCTCGCAGTCATCATAGGCTGCTGCCAGCTCTTGCACCATGACTGACATGGAGTAGGCATCGATGAGCGCGTGGCTGAGGTCGAGACGGCAAGCGACTTCGCCAGCTTCGGAACGGCACACGGTAAAGGCGACCCGCGGCTCTCCAGTGCCGAAAGCCGGCCGCTCAAGCTCGGTCAAGGCCACGATCGGACTCTGAGACGTTGTGGTGTGCGCGACACGGACCGGCGACGAGGGCACCACAACTTGGACGAAGCTGCCGCCCTCTGGATGCATGGCGAAGACGGTCGAAAGGATCGAGTGTCGGGCCACGACGCGCCGCCAAGCCGCCTCAAGACGAGCGGGAGATACGGAGGCACCAGCCGCGTTCGGGGCGCAGCGATAGACGGAAAAGGTGTCGTAGGTGGCGGCACCCTTGAAGGCACTCAGCAGGATACCCTCCTGCAGCGGCGAGCACGGATACATGTCGCTGACGGACTCGGGTCGAATGCCCATAGCAGGAAGCTGTCGGAGCAGGAGCTCGTCCAGCCCGCGATACGACAGCGGCAGCAGTGGAAGATCGGTCAGCGTCGGCACTGAAGGGGCGCGTTGGAGCTCACGCGCGAGGCTGGACAGAGCGGCGCCGAACCCGTCCTCGGCCCAGCGGCGCAGACGATCCTGGTGGCGCATGCGACGGTGGAAGCAGAAGGATACGCCGAGACGGCCCTCTTCGACACCTGCGTTGATCTCGATCATAGCGGTTCGCGGTGCGGACTCGGACACCTCGGTAATGGACCGCTCAGCTTCGGCCGGTTGCTCTGCACGGCCAAAGAGACTCTCTTCACTCTCGAGCTGCTGGTAGCGGCCGGTGAAGTTAAGCGTGATCTCGGCCATATCATGGCCTTCGAAGGCCTCACGGCCCGAGACGCTGTGGTATCGGCAGGCAAAGTACGGTTGGCCTTTGCCCGGAACCTTGCGACGCGTATCCTTTGCCGTCCGGACGGCCTCGAGGAGCGAGCCTCCGGCGGATGCTGGCACAGGCACGGGATACATGGTGGTGAACCAGCCGACCGTCTCGGACACGTCGTACGGAAGCTCGGCCGACTGTTCTCGGCCATGGCCCTCAAGCCAAACGACAGGCGGCGGCCGTTCAGGGAAGGCCTTGAGGAACGAGTGGACGACGGCGGCGACAAGCAGGTCGATGGGCTCGGTTCGAAGACTGTCGTTGGCGTCACTGAGCACCAGGGAACTAGTTTCGCGGCTGATCGTCTCAGTGAGGTTGACACAGTTGCCGAAGGTGTTCTCCCGCGCCGGCAGGGCCCAGAAACCGACTTCCGGAGCTGGCACAGGGAAGGGAAGCACGTCGAGAGGCGACAGGCCAGAGCCGACACGAGCCTGGCGGCGACACCAGGCGCGGAAGGAAGTCGTGCGCTGGCTTCGCATGGAGCCCTGGCGGACGAAGTCCTCGATGTCGGCCCAGATGATGCGCCAAGAGACAAGGTCGATGACCAGGTGGTGCGCTGAAAGCACGAGAGATTGCTCACCGGCCACGTCGAAGACGTCGCAGGCGAAGACAGGGCCGGTGCGGATATCGAGGCTCTCCTGACGTCTCTGCGCCGCCTCGGCCATGTCGTCGCGGCGCGGAACAGATTGGTAGGTGAAGGCAAAGGCATCCTTGTCGTCCTCGCTGACGATGCGCTGTCGCCAGCGGTCTCCGGAGGAAGCGTCCCTGAAGTACCGGGCACGAAGCATCTCGTGACGTCCGACGAGGGCGCGCATCGCCGCTCGCAGCGTCTCGACCGACGAGGGCTGGCCGAGGTCGAGGATGAAGCTCTGGTTGTAGTGATCCAGCCCATCCGGGTAGGCCTCGAAGAACATTTGCTGGATAGGTGACAAATCGAAGGGCTCGGAGCCTTCGGCTTCGTCCTCGCTGCTGCTCTCGACGAGCGGCTGCTGGCCTGAGAGGGTCTGGCAGCGCTGAGCCAGCCTGCGGATGGTTCCGGCTTGCAGCACGTCGCTAGCCGTCAGGGACAGGTTGTGCAGCCGGCACTGCGAGACGACCTGCATGGCTGAGATGGAGTCGCCTCCTAGTCGGGTGAAGAGTTTGTTGACCGAGGCCTCCTCTGGGGTCAGGAGGAGCACCGAGATCCAGATTTGCTGCAACAGCTTCTCCAGGTCCGTCAGGTCCGTTGCTGGCTCCTCCTTGTCGGCCGCGGCGCGATGCTGCAGCCACGAGTTGGCGCCCATGGTTCGGAGCAGACGGCGGTCGGTTTTACCCGTGCCGGACATGGGGATGCCGTGTGCCGGGATGAAGGCCGAAGGGATCATGAAGACTGGGAGGGTCAAGGCAAGACGGTCGGCTAGCCCGTGCGTCACCTTGGCCACGGCCGCGGCGTGCTCTCCCTCAGCCATCGAGCTGGCGTTCTCGAGGGCGATGAAGGCCACAAGTATGGGACCCTTGGTCTCGTCCGGCTTGATTGTCTCGGCCACGACTTGGGCGTTGGTCACGTCGACACCCTCGACTGGCTCCAGCGCTCGCAGCACATGGTGCTCAACCTCGCCGAGCTCGATGCGCTGTCCGCGAATTTTAACCTGCGTGTCTTTGCGGCCGACGAACAGCAGCGAGCCGTCTTCACGGTAGCGGACGAGGTCACCAGTGCGGTACACGCGTCCGCTGCGTCCGCCCTGCGTCAGCCATGCAGGGTCTTGAACAAAGGCCGCCGCCGTTTTCTCCGGGTCGTTGAGATAACCACGGCCAACCAGGGGCCCTTCGACCCAAAGCTCGCCCACGGCTCCGATGGGCGCCAGGCACGAGTCATCCTCTGGATGGACGATCCAAGTGCAGACACCGGCTCCCCGGCCGATGGTGACGCCGTCCTTGCTATCCTTGACGACGGGCGCCAGGGTGATGGTCGGTGTGCACTCGGCAGGACCGTAGACGTTGATGATTTGCGTCTTTTCTCCGGCCAGCAGAGCATCGCTCGGAAGAACGGCCTCGCCGCCCAGAATCAGCGTCGACAGCCGAGAAAGCGTCTCCGGACCCATGAAGCGCGCCACCGAAGGAGTCAAGTCCGCCGTCGTCACCTTGTACTTTTCGATGCAGCCACTGAGGTTGTTTTCACGTTCCTCGGCCGAGGGGATGCAGAGACAGCCGCCCACGGTAAGGGCGTTGAGCAGGTTATACCACGAAGCGTCGAACGCATACGACGCAAAGTCAAAAACCCGCGAATTGATATCGAAACCAAGTGGCTGCTGCTGATAGGCAGCTGCGCTGGCAAAGTTACCGTGGGTGACGATGGCGCCCTTCGGGGTTCCCGTGCTGCCGGACGTGAAGACGATGTAAAGGATACTTGAGGGATCGACGGCAGGCAGTGACTGGCCCTTAGCATCGGCGTCTAGAGCCGGTGTATTGGGTCCGACGGTGATGACTTCGCTGGAAACCAGGCCACGGGCCATGGCGCTTTTCTGGACAGATGCCAGCACTACGGGCGAATCAGCTTGGGCTGCAATGCCCCGAAGCCTCTCTTCGGGCTGGGTGGTTTCCATGGCGATGGTTGCGCCGCCGGCCTTCATGACTGCAAGCGCGGCTACGGGCATCCACATGGACTTTTCGAAAAAGATCGGAACAATAGTACCAGCCACGCCTCGGGCGGTCAGGCTGAGGGCCAGCTTCGTCGAGAGCTCGTCCAGACGTTGATACGTGAGCTCTCCATCCCACGCGCAGACGGCCGGGGCTTGAGGCCGTTCCCGTGCCCTCTGGGACACCAAGTCGTGGATGCAGGTGTTGACGGCGGCCGGGACGGTAGCGTTCCAGCGCCAGATGTCGTCGATGGACGCCCGCGAGAGGCTGGGTACGACGGCGGCGCGAAGCCTATCCTTGACATGATGCTGATCGCAAAGAAGACGCAAGACGCTTTCGAAGCCGCGGGCGACGCGCTCCATCTGCTGGATGCCGACGACGCTGGAGTCGAAGCCGATGCGCAGGCGGACCTCGTCGGCGTCCAGCTGGCACTCGACGACGACGGCGTAGGTGCTGAAATCCTGCCACTGCGCCGTTGCGTGGTGGTCGTCTGCCGGCTCGGTGAGAAAGACGCGCTCGGCGTTGTCTCCCTCTCCGTTGCCGTCTCCGCTGCCGGGCTGGATGACGAGAAGAGACTGGAAGTTACAGGCAACGGCGGCGGCCTCGCTGACGCGGCGGATTCGCTGCAACCCAGTCTGCTCATAGGGAATCATGTCGGCGGCCTGGCGCTGCACGGCGCCCAGGAGACGGCTCACGCTGTCGTCCCAATCGAGAGTGACCCGTACCGGAACGGTGGCAATGGCAGGTCCGGCCATGCGCTCGATGCCGGGAACCGCTGCCTGTCGGCCAGTCACGGTCAGGCCGAAGAGCGCTTCGTCCGAATCGGCGCTGTTGGCGACCATGATAGCCCAGGCGGCCCGGATGACGGATGCCGGAGTGACGTCGCCTCGGCCCCACTCTAGGCCCGATACGGCACGGCTCATTTGCGAATCAGGGTGGGGCTCGTACGGAGCGGCCGACCTCGGAGCCGGGAAGTGGGCCCCCTTGATATCGGCGAATTGTGCCTGCCAGAAAGCCTTGGTGGTCGCCTCGTCACGCTCAGAGATATACTTGATCAGAGCCGTCATGGGTTCCAGAGGAGGGCTTGCCTCGCCGTAGTAGATGTGCTCGGCCTCTTGCATCAGCAGAGGCAGCGACCAGCCGTCATACAGGGCGTGATGAACCTCCCAGACAAAATGTCGAGGGCCGTCTTCGCCACTATCGAACAGTGCAAATCGAGAAAGCGGCGTACCGAGGCCCATGGGCCGAGTGGCTTTGTCGAGGCGGTAGTTATCGGAGGAGCCAGAGCCAGAATGCCAATGGGCGCCCTCCTCCAGGACGACCTGAACGACGCCGTGGCGCGGCAGACTGACGATGCGCGTCCTCAGAATCGGGTTCAAGGCTACGACCTGGTTCCAGCTGGCGCGGAAACGCTCGACGTCGACGTCCGGGCCCAGTTCAAAGACGTTGTGGGCCACGTAGGCGCCGGCCTGCTGCGCCGTCAAGGCCAAGAGGCCGGCCTGCAGGGGCGTGCACGGCAAGACATCAAGGACCAAGGCATCTGACACACGGCACAGGCGCGCGGCGTGGGCTCTAACTTCGGCCTCGTCCACGGGGCGCTCTAGGAGCGACAGCGGCGGGATGGCAGCCAAGGGGGGCGAGGAGGAGGACGATGAGGCGGAGGAGGACGAGGTGGAAGCAGAAGAGGAGATGTCCGTGTCAACCAAGGGAGAGGAGAATCGCGTGGCCGCCCAGGGAGTTTGCGTAGCCGCCCAGGCTGCCATGTCGCGTAAACGAGGACTTCGGAAGACTTCGCGCGCCTCCAGAGGCAGGTTCCGCTCGCGGGCGAGGCGGGCGAGACGCAGGGCGGCGGTAGCGTCACCGCCTGAGGCAAAGAAGTCGTCATCACGGCCGATGGCTGAGAGTTCCGTCTGGAGCGCTTGCGCCCACAGCTCGGCCATCAACTGTTCGGCCTCGGATCGCGGCGCGGGTCGACCGGCACCCCTAAGGCGAGCCATCTCCGTGTCGGTGAGGAGTGAGCCGATTGAGCGCAGGCAGTGGCGGTCGATTTTGCCGGTAACCGTCATGGGCACAGCCTGGATGGGGATAAATGCCTCAGGCATCATGTCCGGCGGGAGCGCCGCCGACAGGCCTTCGGACAGCCTGGCAGTCACTCGGTGCGCCGCTTCGCCATACTCTTCTTCCGGCATATGACGGGCGCCGTCGAGGGCTACAAAGGCGACCAGTACGGCGGCATCGGCCCCTTGCGGCTGTATGGTCTCGGCGATCAGTTGAAGTCCGTCTAAGTCGTCATCGTTCGCCAACGACGCGGCGGCTCGGCGAAGATGATGCTCGACCGCGGTGGGATTGACGCGCTGACCGTCGCGGATGCGAGGCTGCTCACGACGTCCGACAAAAACGAGTCGGCCGTCGTCGCCATAGCGAACAATATCGCCCGTGCGATGGACGCGTCCGTGACGGCCTGGACACTTGGGTGCGCCGCGCAGAAGCCATTCCGGATCCTCGACAAAAGCGGCGGCGGTCCGTTCCGGCGAATTGAGGTATCCCGGGCCGACCAGCGGCCCTTCGAGCCACAGCTCGCCATCGGCTCCGAACGGGGCCAAGGAGCGCGGGTCTTCGGCGTCGACGACCCAGGCGCAGACGCCGGCTGGCAGGTCGTGCGAGCCATTGACGGCCCACACGGCGGCTAGCGACGCTGTCTCGGACAGGCCGTAAGCGCTGGTTGTGGTCACGGCGGCATTACCCAACTCGTCGGCCTCGAGCGGGCTGGCGGGCTCGCCTACGAGATTCAGCTGCCGCAGGCCCGGCAAAGTAGTCAGATCGAGTACTCGAGCGACAGAGGGCGGCAGCTGTGCATAGTTGGCGCCCAGCTGGGCCATGGACGCGGCGACGTTGGAACGCCGGTCCGTCTCAGACGGGATGCAGAGACAGCCACCGCACGTCAGGGCGTGCAGAAGGTTGCACCACGCCACGTGGGAGGCGTATGAGGCGTGGTCGTATACGCGCGAGCTGACATCGAAGCCTAGGGCCTTTTGCTGGTAGGTGATTGCGCTGCTAAAGTTGCGGTGCGTGATGACAGCGCCCTTGGGGGCGCCCGTGCAGCCCGAGGTGAAGACGACATAGAGGTTATCAGACGGCGTGACGAGGGGCAGCGTCTGCTGCTGCTTGGCCGGACCGGCGAGCTGTCCACGATCGACGACGACGACTTGACCGGCGGCGCCGATGAGTTGACGAGCCAGGGACTCATTGGTGGGTGAGGAGATGATGACGGGCGCGGCCACCTGGGAGGCGACAATACGCAAGTGATCCTCGGGTTGAGTGACGTCGAGGGCCACGGAGGCGCCGCCGGCCTTCATGACGGCCAGGGCGGCAATGGGCATCAGAACCGACTTCTCGAAGCTCAGAAGCACCATCGTAGCCGGGCCGACGCCTAGATGAACCAGTCGGTGGGCGAGCTTGGTGGAGAGCATGTCCAACTCGCCGTAGGTGAGGTTGCCATCCCATGAGCACACCGCCGGCGCAGACGGTTGCTCGCACACGTTTCGTTTGATGAGGCCGTGGACACAGGCCTCGACGGACTCGGGCACCATGGCGTTACGAGACCAGACTTCATCTAAAGTCCGGGGCAGGGTCTCATTGACGGTTTCTTCCCGCGTAGTCTTCTTCTCCTCGCCATTAGAGTGCCAGACTCCATTGCAGGCTGGGTCGATTTGATATCTCATGATGTTCTGTCGTAGTGGTGGTTTGTAGTTGTGTGTGTGTGGTGTGAGTGATATTGACGATGTCTTCAACGTGTAAGTCTCGGAATGAGGGAAGGGGTAGTTTTGAAGGTAAGTTCCGTTGATGTGAAGATGATGAAGACTTGAAAGAGACTTGATATCAGATGAGAGAAGAAGGGGGGGACGGGAAGGAAGAGGAACGGGGGAAAGCTGTGAAGGATATGAGTGGCGAGATTCTAAGCAAAGAGTGGAAACGTTGATCACTCTGACATGGAAGAGAAGTTGGGAGTGTCTTGAAAAGGGGGGGGGGGGAAGGGGTGTGGATGATGGATGACCTCGATTCGCGCAATGTGCATCAGGCAGCTGTCGGTCGTCGGCAAAGGACGACGAGAGACATGACAAGAAAGAGCTGTGAGAGTGTGTGCAGCTTTCTCCTATCATACCGGCACTCTATACGAATCTACTTACACCAGGAAGCTCCTCTTCCTTTGCTCTGCAGGGCCTTGAGTTGAGTAAAGGAAACTAGTGCCGGGCGGCGCCGCCTCGGAGCTGACGAGATCACGCCATCGGGCTTCTTCTTGTCTCTTCCTACCTACCTTAGAGGCTAAGACAGACACACGAGAGCTCTCGAATCTGACTGTTTTTTTTCTTTCTTTGGGTAAAGGGGGTAGGCTGTAGGTAGTTGGAGAGGGAGTTTTTTTTTTTTTCTTTTTTTTTCCTATTTTATAACGGGCTGATGGTTGACTTGCTTGACTTGATGGAGCTGGCCTGGGCTGGACTAGAGCCGCGCCGTTGTGTGTTTTTTTTTCCCATCGACGGCGGAAACGACGCTCTCGACGTGGGCCTCGAATGGGGAAGGTCTTTTGATTTTCTTCTGCAGAGAGAACGATGGCCGAGGCGCGCGTTCCTTCGTCAGGCGAACTAGCACCAGGCTTCAGGGATGGGGGATGGGGATGAGTCCTTGTTCCCCGATGCACACAAACATTCAAGTGATGTGCCTCTTCCTCCTCCTCCTCCTCCTCATCATCATCTTCTTCCCCCCCTTTTATTTCTTACACACCCCTCACACCCCTCTGTTCCCCGATTTCCCTCTCCGGGGGGCTCTCCGGGGAGGCATGGGGGAGGGGGGAAAAGGAAGAAGAGGAGGGATAGAAGTTGATGAGCCGGGGGAAGATAGGAGGCAATCATGCGCCGTGATGGAGCATGTAATCGTATGTATGTACGGATATGTATGCAGACGAAACAGCTCGTCCACTTCCATGCATACAACCTACATATATAAACAGACATACAGCCAACTTAAACCTGTCTTTCCTTTCATCAGTAAACACATACCTACATATAGTATAAATATCCGTACATAGGCTCTTGCATGGGACATTATCTGGCATATGATCTCGCGCTTCGTATTTGTACAGGCCCTGCATGGGTAGGTACCTATTTTGTTCAACGTGGTTCGTAACGCGTCTGTATGTGTGTAGATATTGTACGAAGCTATGTACATAAGTTCGATGCGGCTGATGACCTTCTTCTCACTCCTGTGGGAGAAGAAGACGAAGGGTGTGGGTGTGGGAGGGGTGAGACGGCGGCAAGGGGGGTTTCCGGCAAGGCTAAGAGAGACCCTTGTTCCGCAAGGCAGGATGCCGGAGGAGGGTAGGGTCAGACTCAGATTTAAGGGATTACAAATTCGTACTGTACATACATACATACTCTCTGTGCGTGAGAAGGAAAGACATGGGGGGGAGGTATCCGTAAGGAAATAGATTAAAAAAGAGAGGTGAAGAAAAAGCAAGGTCTTGAAAGGTGAGATGGTGTGGGAAAAGAACGATAGCCGTGAGCAAGCTGATATTCTTTTTTTTTTCGACACCGACACGTCGGGTGGCATTTCGTCAGCCCGAGCCCTCCTCCCTCCTTTTCCTGCTCCTTCGTTGTCGTTGTCGTCGTCGTCGTCGTCGTCGTTCTCCTCCGGCCCTGGGTCTGAAACGATCGTATATGCAGCCCGAGATGTGTTTTGCAGCTGCGAGTAGGTATGAATGAATGTATATATGTATGTACGAGTATGTATATGTAAATATATAGAGTATTACTATTTTCCGCACCCCATTTATCTATTTTCCGCATCCCCTTCCAAATCGAGGGTACTAGCCACCCGACCGGGCAGACGACCCCGCACCAGCCTACGCCACCTATCTTTGGTACAAAGGCATGGCGGATTAAAGAGCCACTCGTAGTACCGCGGTACCTCTCCATCTCTTCAATTCTCCTCAATTGAAGCCGTAGCGCCCGGCAGGATTACTCTCTGCGGGCAGCGCCGGCCGTGATCACTCTCTGCGGGCAGCGCCGGCCGTGATTACTCTCTATAGGCAGCGCCGGCCTGATCCCTCTGTACAGGCAGCGCCGGCCGTAATCCCTCTGTATAAGGTAGCGCCGGCCGTAGGGTTGAAATTAGGTACTTCTAGGACTACGAGTGACTTCTAAGGTCTCCATGACTTTGTACCGTGGATGGGTGGCGTAGGCTGGCGCGGGGTCGCCCGACCTAGTAGGGATGTTGGTATCCTGATTTGGAAGGGGATGCGGAAAATAGATGAATGGGGTGCGGAAAATAGTAATACTCAATATATATATGCACATCTGTACGGATCTGTACGTGTGCAATGCGCGAGGACGTGGGAAGATTGTAGATAGTACGGTTAGGTAGGTAGTAGGTTGGTTGGTCTGGAGGTAGTACGAAACATTTGTCGATTGCATGAAATCAGGGAGACACGTGACGGCTGTCGGCGAACAAGACTTCTTTGTTGGTCTCTCAGGGCTGGAATGGGTTGAGACGGATGAACGCAGGATTGCCTAGCAGGGCAAGGTAAGGCGGATCGGCACAGTAGCGGCCGCAACGTACTGCGTGTCTCAAAAGCCCAACGTTGGGGGAAACAGGGGAAAGGGGCAGGGAGGGGGGGGATAAGAAAAGAAGATGAGAAAGAATGATGAGAAAGAAAGATGACTGCCAACGTATCGTTGAGAGTACGGATAAGGATGAAAGGAAAGAGAAAGAAACAAAAACATGCCTCTAAATTCATAGCGTCGATCCTCTCCGGCCCGGCGAAGGGGGAGGGGGGGGGAAACAGACTGGGATGTATTAAGAGGCCTCGAACATTGATGACTTTGTTTTCCCCGGACCAGACGATATCCGTAGTTAGATTATAGACATCAGCTCGAGATGAGCCCTAGCTTTTGAGCTTGCCGGCCCGGGGAAGGGGGCTAGGCCAAACGGCTTCTGCGCGGCGTTGAGTCTATTTGCCTCTTTTTGTTCGTTGTTTTCTTCTTCGTCTTCTTCGTCTGCTTCTTCCTTTCTCTTAGCAAGTAGGTAGGTAATTACTTTGAGTGATCTATTTTTGGCATGATTTTTCTTGTTTCCTGTAGTTTGCTTTTCTCTCCTATCTATCCGTACTCTGTATCCGTACGGATACTCCGTATACATATCCGTATTCACCTACTCGTTCATCCCCCCCTTTCCTCACTCTCATCATATCCATATTCATCGGTGACTTGTCCTCACAGTGAGTATCCCGTGCAGATGAAGCCTCGTAGGTGTATATCGGGAGAATGACGCCATGCCATGGATGTCGTTCGCACACGCGCTCGCACAAAGGCTCGAATGAGTCGCCGCGCATCTGATATTCTAGCCACATGCATGCAGGGCGTTACCTTTGCCCTCCACCATGCCAAGAATTTTATATATTAACGGTATGCATGTCTGTATAGTAGGTAGGTATGGATATGATGTATTCGTCTGCATATATGGATGTACGAAGAGTGAAGAATATATTGACGAATAGTCTCTGCTACGTAAGGACGTGCGGATAACAACACACAATGTTTGTGTGATACTGATATCCTATATCTATATCTGTAGGCACGGAAAGTCTGGTAGTGGCAGTTTGGTAGGTACCTAGGTAGGTAGGCAGGTCTGCGCATCATCATGTGCGTGTGGCGGATCGCGGAGAAGTTCTTCTATTGCTTCTGGCCCTTTTCCATGCACTACCCACTCTCATCAGCATCACGCTTTCTTGCGTGCCTGGACATATCCCACATGTCTCCCTACTATATAGAGATGCGCCGTTACGTAAAGAATCTCGGACAAAGATGCCCGGCCGGCATGAATTCGCACGCACATGCTCTGTACATACGGATTCAGATGGTATACAGATATATCGTCATCGTAGTCGTCATTGACCCTCCCCCGGGGCACAGTTTCGAGCCGCGACCACCACCGTTGCATTCTACT
Source organism: Ophiocordyceps camponoti-leonardi (nom. inval.) (assembly GCA_003339455.1). NCBI lineage: Eukaryota > Fungi > Ascomycota > Sordariomycetes > Hypocreales > Ophiocordycipitaceae > Ophiocordyceps > Ophiocordyceps camponoti-leonardi. The sequence continues at coordinate 139,407 of PDHP01000057.1, forward strand.
TTGGAGGTCTTTTGCAGTATCCTTACAATTACATAGTAAATATCCGTACATATCCGTACATACATTTATTTTCTTCTCCAAATCCCCGCATCGCCACTCGGCGTGTATCTTCCGATGGCTGTTTTTCCATGCTCGATGAGGGCAATAGGGTAGCTGATGCTACGGACAAAGAAAAGTAGAAGACGCTCAGGAGGCTGTTAGCAGGCTGGAAATCTCTTGATCATGCCGTCCATCAGAGATCCTTGGCCAATCTTTTCTCACGGATGCTCCCGCAGTCTCGAGTTTTTCTTGGCAACAACGCAGCCGCACCGCCGGTCCTTTCTTTTTCTTCTTCTACGTCTTCTTCTTCCCTTGTGGCTGCTTTTCTTTTCTTTTTCCTCTCTTCTTTTATTTTTACTCCGCAAAAGAAAGCAGAGGCAATGAGAGACTCGGAGGCCGGCACTTCGGGCTGCTGCCTCACGTTTCCCGCCCCTGTGTGACCAGCCAATTTCCGTCTCGGAAGTTCGGCATAGAGCTCAAGCCTCTCGAAGGAGAAGGGGGCCATATACATGAGCCCAACGTTGCCATGCCAAGAGTTTCAATTTGATGTTTTGGTGACGACGCCTCAGAGACGATGGGGAGGTTGGAGGTGCAACTAAGGTTGTCTACGGCCCCCTCTTTTTTTTTGTCTTTCGTCTCCTCTTTTCGGGCTCGGCTCTCATCATAGATTTCCATCAGTCTTCCCGCCCAGTGTGAAGGAAAAGGGTGGGAGGTGGGGAGGAAAAAGGAGACGGACCCGGCCCCCGGCCCCGGCTTCATCCAGCCGCCCTTGCTCCCCAGCTCCCGGCTGAGCTGCTAGCGTGAGCCGGCCACGGCATCTATCTACCTCTCTATCCGTATGGACGTACTCCGTACATACTCCGTACAGACAGACAGACAGACACACACTCACACTCACACACACATGCACAGGCAAAGAGGCGAGCTGACATGTGCGCGTTTCGTATAGGGAATTGGATAACCGGCGGTGTACTGGCAAGTCTCTTGGCAAAAGCCCGTCTATCGAGGTCGGCTCCTTGACGCCAGCATCCGAGTGACCCGATTTGCCGCGTCTTGGCGCAGCGGTAGTCAATCAAATTCAAAGCACTAGTTCAAAGCCTTATTATACAACCACCACCACCTTCAACAAAGTCAGCATCATCAGCGGCACATGGAGAGAGAGGCTTGCTGTCATTGGACGTGGCTTCCGGTCCAGGCGCCCAGCGGTCTTCCTTGGCATTGACAGGATGTTTGCACACGCCCCCCCCCCCCTTTTCCACCATGCAGCCTCTCCTGCAGATCCCGCCTATTCTTCTCTATCCGTACTATGTATGTATGTATGTATGTAGCCAGCGACGCACGTAAGAAAAGCACCGAGAATCCGTAACGCACACATGTATGATGTAGGTACATACATACCTAGTCCGTCTCGAACTGCTTCTGTGCGTCCGTCCTTGTCTAATTCTGGGGCTCACAGGTCGTACAGGGCTAAAGTCGACGCTTGTTTGTCTCTCACGGTCTCACCAAAAAGCTCAACCTCATCAGAGCCCCGACTTTATTACTTTCTCTACACCAGTCGAGTCCAGGCTGACGCGGATGAGCAACTCGTGACCGCAACTTCAACACCATGACGAGCAGTTGGAGGAGGAGGAGTACGGAGTAGGAGGCTCTTTCAATCTTTCTTCTCGCCTCACCACGTCCCTGGGCGTCTCTCATCTCGACTGCATTAACTCCGCTCGCCGGCAGGTCTAAAAAAGGACCTTGTCGATAATAATAAGCTCGCATGAGGTCCGCTGGCATCGTCGGCCATGTGCTCCGACAGATCATACGGTACATGCACTGTTCCCTACTCCAACTTGTTTTTTTTTTCGCCTCAGCTCGCTCTCTCTCTCTTCTCCTGGGGTCTGGCCTGAAGCCCTGTCCGATGAGGTGTGTACGGATAGGTTGTCGTCTATCGACTTGGGAGATTCTGGATGTCGATTCATGGTCTGGAGTGGTCGAGTTCGACAGACACAGACCCCATTCATTCTTGCCTTTCACAGCTCGCCTTCCCTTCATCGTCGTCGTCGTCCTCTCTGTTCTTCTCGTCCATTTTCGTTTCTCGGCGCTTGAGCTAGCATGTATGTGTGTCCCTGTGCATTTACATAGTATGTACAGTCCTATATCGCCTATCCCATCTACATACTACGACTTGCGTGCATAGTACAGAGTATTGATACTAGAAAATACTGTAATAGTGTTCGCCGCCGCTGCTTGTAATATACGACCACTAGGTATCCGTACGGACTACCTAGACTCATCTGCACCGTTTTCGACAAGTCTCTTCATGACGCCTGCAGCCCATCACCAGAACAGCACTCAACGGCATCCCCTTTACAGGTCATTAAAAAAAAGTAAGCCTCAGATATCCGTACACACAGACATCATACATCAATCATCATATCACACATGAGTACGGATACGGATAGTATGATACAGCAACCCTCCCTTCCCCAGAGAATAAGCTGAATCAGCTGCGTGTGATGTGGCAAGCAAAAAACACGACCCTCGATCCTCATACATATGCATAAATCCTGGGAGGAAGAATAAAAGATTTTGTGTGCTGACAGCCTGACTCTGATGATGCACCTGCCTTCCTACCATTACCAATGCAATAACTTACCCGGGCAGGCGCTTCGGCTTTCGATCCTTGTATGAGTTAGCTGGCTGAATGCAATGACACATGCAACCTTCTGAAGCCGTCGCTCATCCCCGACGTAAAGGAAGGAAAAAAAAAAGAACATTGTCCTATTCACCCGTGCAGTGATGATAGACTGCTTGGCGCGTCTTTAGTGGCAACGCCGTCTTCTTCCACCCCTTCTACTCTGAAGTGTTTCTTTTTTTTTTCCCTCACTCACTTTGCCTTTGTTCTTTTTTTTTCCTTCTTCTCCTCTGCTTCTTTTCTTAGACCGGCCCTTCTAATTTCCCTTTATCTCTTTCCTCTCCCGAGCCTAGACCCGGCAGCCGTTTGTTTGTATTTGCCAACGGCCGGCATAATCACCTACAGGTGCCGGGCTTCACGCTCCCCTATCCTCAAGCCAATCTTGACGGATCTTTCTCTTTCTCTCTTTCTCCCTCTATCTCCCCTTTCTTTCCCCCTTCATCTTCAATCATGTCGGGTTCTCCTCCTTGTTCCATCTCTGTTGAGGACCACTTCGGCCCCGTCGTGGCCGATTCCTGCCTCGGTGGTTTCGACTTTACTCTTCTTTTCGAGGAGAGCATCCTCACACTCGTGCCTCTGGCCGTAGCTCGTGCGTCTCTGACGATGTCAATGACTTTTCACAGAAAACACTCACTAAAATTTGATGATGATTTGCAGTGCTTTGGGCGGCCTCGCGAGCTCTCACCCTCCGCAATGAATCTTCCAAGGTGAAGGCATCATGGCTGATCGCCGCCAAGATGGTACTATTACTCTCATAGACCTGCGCCACGAAAACAACTGACCAAGGCACAGCTTGTCTATTTCGTCTACGTGATTCTTCAAGTCGCGCTTCTGGCTGTATGGGTAGCTCGTGGTGTACCTCAGACGCGACTCACCGTTGCGTGCCTTGCCTTGACCATCGCCAGCTATGTCGCCCTCTCGCTCACCTCCTACATGGAGCATATGCGCTCTGTCCGGCCTTCGTCGTTGCTTTCCGTCTACCTCAGCATTTCGCTTCTGACCGACATGGCCCGTGTTCGTACCCTTTTCTTCATGCCGGAGAGCAGGACTCTTGCCGGCATCTTGCTGGCCAGTCTGCTGCTCAAACTCGTGCTCTTCGCCCTGGAATCGACTGAGAAGCGTCATCTTTTGCGTGACGAGTGGAAATATGTGTCGCCAGAGGATACCAGCGGCTTCTACAGCCGCGCCCTCTTTGTCTGGTTGAATGCCGTTTTCCGCAAGGGTTTCCGTACTCTCCTGACGATTGCAACCTTGACTCCTCTGGACGATGAGATGCTGGAGGCGTCCAATCCGACCAAGCTGATCGAACGGTGGGAAAAAGGTTAATATAACAGTCTGCCCTCTCTTTCACCGCACGCATGCGATGCTGATATTGCCTCCTCGTCTAGCCGGCAAATCGAGCGAACATTCACTGACCTGGACTTTCTTGGTGCACTACAAATGGGTTATTCTCTCCGGCGTCATACCGCGCCTGGCCTATACTGGCTTCAGTTTCTCGCAGCCGTACCTGATCCAACGTGTTCTCGACTTTACTACGCAGCCGGAAAACCCAAACACCAATAACATCTCATACGGACTTGTCGGTGCATATGCCATCGTCTACATCGGTCTCTCTGTACGTCTGCTCGCAGTCCCCCTTGTCAAGTTTCTCAACATCGTTCTGACATGTCATGCCAGCTATCGTTTGCCATCTATCAACACAAGACGTATCGCTTGCTCACGCTGATCCGCGGCAGCTTGGTAACGCTCATCTTCAACAAGACTCTTCGCGTCAGCTCGGCGTCGATAGCAGATGGAGAGGCAATCACACTCATGAGCGCTGATATTGACCGAATCGGTGCCATTACAATGATTCACGAGTTTTACGCCAGTTTCATTGAGGCTGCCATAGCCCTCTGGCTTCTGTACAGTCTTCTCGGGATAGCTGTGGTGGCTCCTGTCTTGTGGATTATCAGTATGAGCTTGCAATTCAGCCCCTTACAGGAACCTCGACTAATCATCGTCAGTTTGTCTCATCGGGGGCATTCCTCTCGCCAGAGCGGCGGGTAATGCTCAGACTCCTTGGCTTGAGGCCATCGAGGAGCGTCTCGCCGCCACATCCAAGGCATTGAATGCCATGAAACCCATCAAGATGACCGGCTTGGCCGATATCGTTTCGTCTCAACTCGCCAATTTCAGGATGATGGAGATCCGCGCCTCTCTCCGCCATCGTATTCTAAACATCTTCGTTTTCGTTGCTTGTACGTGACTCACCCTTTTCATGGACTCGCTCTGCCTGCACCTACTGACTGTGTACTAGATTTCGCCTCGTCTGGTTTGGCTCCCGTATGGGGGTTCGGCGTGTTTATTCTTCTGGCAAGATCCCGAAACAGCGGCACCTTGACAGAAAGCACCGCCTTCGCCGCGCTCAGCGCATTTGAACTGCTAAATCAGCCTATGATGAATGCCATTGACGGCTTTGAGCACGTCCAGACTGTCCTCAACTCCTTTCGACGTATCCAAGAGTACCTGGTCAGTGAAGAGCGGGAGGATTATCGGATTTCTGGGCTGGCCAGGACCCCTTCGGACTCGGACGTTTCCAAGACGCAGGTGAACGAGAAGATGCCAATGAAGGACATGTCCGACGCATGGCCGGAACCTCCGAGAGACGACTCAATCACAGCCGCCGTCGTCACCGATGCCTCAGCTCAGTATACGGAGGAAAGCGAGCCAATATTGAGAAACCTCAGCTTCGAAGTCCGCCGAGGGAAGATAACCATGATCTACGGCCCCGTCGGCTCTGGAAAGTCGACCCTGCTGAAGCTGCTACTCGGAGAAATGCCAATCACTTCAGGAACCGTCACCGCCAACTTCTCCAGGGCCGCCTACTGTCCGCAGACGCCGTGGATCACGTGGGGCAGCGTGCAGCAGAACATCATCGGCATGTCTCCCTTCGACAACGTGTGGTACGACACGGTTGTCCGTGCATGCGCCTTGCTGCCGGACTTTGAGGAGTTGACAAACGGAGATAAGACGCATGCCGGAATCAGAGGAGCTCGATTAAGTGGCGGGCAGCAGATGAGAGTGGTGTGTAGCATTGCATCCCCCCTTTTCCCCCTATTGGCTGCATATCCGCATGTAAGCTGATCCTTCTGCAGTCATTTGCTCGAGCGCTCTACTCCAGAAACGCCACCATGGTTCTAGACGACGTCCTGACAGGCTTGGATCGGGCTACCGAGCGGACGATCCTAGACGCCGTGTTTAGTCCCGAGGGTCTCTTGAGGCAGCAACAGTCGACAGTAGTTTGGACCACAAACTCGGGTAAGGCCCCTCTTGAAGCGATGCCGTTAGACAGAGTAGAGTCGCGCTGACATCAGTTTCATAGCACACCACTTGAGTTACGCTGACCACATCATCTGTCTCGACAAAGATGGGAGGATTGCCGAGCAAGGTACCCTCGACAATCTTTCCATCGGCGTCGGTGGTGTGCAGACTCTCTCTAGTCAGCCTATTATGGAAACAAGTCGAGCACCGGAGATGGAGATTCCCGAGGAAGCTCTCCATGAGCTTGAGATCCTTGAAGAGCAGGAACCAGAAGAGACCCGGCGCGCAGGTGACATGAGAATCTACGCTTACTATGCGAAGACTGCCGGCTGGTGGACGACCTCCATCTACCTTGTGGCCTGTGCTGCCTTTGTGTATGGGGCCATCTTTCCCTGTGAGTTGCCTCTGAAAGTCGACTTCTCACACGATGAGCAGTTGAGACTGACATCTCTTCAGCTGTCTGGCTGCAATGGTGGACAAACGCCAACGCTGTGCGGCCAAACGAACGCATCGGCTACTGGCTGGGCGTTTATGGTGTGCTTGCGGCTGTGACGATGATCGGTTGCACGTTGGCAGATTGGTGAGATTCTCCTGAACACTGTCGACAGGACGTCAACTCATCACAACCCCTTAGTGTCTTCAACCTGGCTGTGCTTCCCACAACTGCACGAAAGTTCCACGAGCTTTTGCTAGGCACAACGATGCGGTACGTGAATCCCCCCCTCGTAAAAACATAACAGTATCAATGCTGACGGCTTTCTTTCTTCATCAGAGCGCCGACGTCTTTCCTCACGTCAACAAACGCCGGTACTACGTTGAACAGGTAGGCTGGCGTGATTCCCGTGTAAGAGGCTGCGGCTAACATGAGTGAATCTATAGATTCAGCCAGGATCTCGAGCTGATCGACAATGACCTACCCATGGCTATTGATCAGACCATTTTCCAGTTCTTCTCCGTCATCGCTTCGGCCGTTCTCGTCTTCATTGGCTCTGGCTACGTTGCCGCGGCTATTCCTTTCGTCTTTGTGGCGCTGGCCGTCATTCAATTCTACTATCTTCGCACTTCCAGGCAGCTGCGTCTTCTTGACATTGAAGCAAAGGCGCCGCTCTTCTCACAGTTCTTGGAGACTCTTAACGGTATCTCCTGCGTTAGGGCGTACGGCTGGTCGCATCGATACGAGGATCGAAACCATGAGGCTCTCAACGCATCGCAGAGACCATTCTATCTTCTTTGGTGCATCCAACGATGGCTGACTCTTGTCTTGGATCTTTTGAACGCCGCAATTGCCATCCTTCTCGTTGGTGTTGCTACCAACGTCCGCGGCGGTTCGAGCGCGTTCCTCGGTGTCGCTCTCTTCAACGTCATCGCCCTTTCATCTTCTCTACAGACTCTCATTACCGAATGGACCCAGGTGGAAACTGCTCTGGGAGCCATTAAGCGCATTCGATCGTACGTTTTGACTACCGAAGATGAGAACTTGCCAGGTGAAGACGGTCCCGTTCCGGACGAGTGGCCTCAACAGGGGGAGATCACGTTCAAGGACATCTCGGCTTCCTACGGGCCTACGTCAGAGGCGGTGCTGAAGGGCATAAGCTTCACCATCAAGCCTGGTGAGAAGGTGGCTATTTGCGGCCGAACCGGCAGGTGAGTTGGCACTGAATAATCCCACGGCCTTCAAGAAAGTCTCTCTTGACTAACGATTCTTTGCTAGCGGTAAATCTTCTCTCGTTGCTGCGACGCTTCGGATGCTGGAAGTAGAGAGTGGAAGCATCTCCATCGATGGCATTGACATCAGCACGATACCCCGTCAAGAAGTACGAAGCCGGCTTAACACGGTTCCGCAAGACCCTTTCTTCCTCCACGGTAGTGTTCGTCAGAACGTCGACCCTCTGGAGATGGCCGACGACGAACGCATCAAGGAGGTGCTGCGCACCTTGAATCTCTGGAGCATCTTCGACAACGAAGAGGGTCTCGATGGTGAAGTGACTCAAGAAACTCTCTCTCACGGACAGCGACAACTGTTCTGCCTCGCGCGCTCCATGATCAAGGCAGGGAAGGTCGTTGTCATGGATGAAGCAACAAGCAGTGTGGACGCCGAGACCGACGAACTGATGCAACGCGTTCTTCGTCACGAGTTCCAAGGACGCACAGTCATCACGATAGCCCACAAGCTGCATACTGTACTCGACTACGATCGTGTCGTCCTGCTCGACAGGGGAAGAATAGTCGAGACCGGTAACCCACAGGAGCTGCTCGAAACGCCTGACTCGGCGTTCCGCAAGCTCTACGAGATGCTCCGCAGCAACTCTGAATAACCGCTTCGAGTCGGAGATATCTGTATGGAGCACTAGAAGTGTCCTGATGAGTTCGTTTCTGTTTTCCAATCTGAGAGTTTAATACCCATTCCTCTTGACAACTGATGTCTCTGGCCGTTGGTCTTCAACCCGACGTGGGTTTGTGCATTGCGACGCACGCAAAAGTCAAAAGTTCTTTTCTTCTTCTCTGCCAATTCTTTAAAGATACAAGTGTTTCTAGAAAGTTCATAGCTTGAATACCAGTAACTCTTTTCTGATCCTAATCCGACTCGATATATTGACATGCCTTCCACAGCTGTGCTGATGTCTGCTGAACCTGATCAACCCATTAATTAGCAGCTGCCTCTGGTTGAAAGCAAGTCTTGAACTCTTGAACTCACATTACGCTTGAGGAACGGCTCAAAGTGATTGCCAGGGATGGGTAGAACTTTGACGTGACGTCCCACCAACTCTTCCCAAGCAGCCACAGACGAGGCTCTCGTCATCTCTTGACTGAGCCAGTCGCATCGCACGTTCCAGAGACTCTCCGTGTCTAGAGTCTCTTGACTTTGGAGCATGACGGTCTTGATCCCACTATCCGTTTGCGAAAAAGGCCTGGGATTGTAGTTCTCCAGAAGAGCGGCGTTTGACACGAACTCCTCTTCGATAGCATTTCTGCTACGCGATCGGTCCTGTTTCTGTTGGCTTCCCATAGTCTTAGTGATGTTAGAAATGACTGCGGATGGCAAGGGCTCGTGGTTGATTGGACTCGGCGAGTCTATCAACACAAGACCTTTGACGTCAAGCCCCCTAGCCCTTAATTGTTGAGCTGCCTCAAATGCGAGAACTCCTCCGAAGGACCAACCTGGTATTATTGTTAGTTGGAGAAGAAACTGACTGTGAAAAGTTCAGAGACCTACCGCCTAAGATTAAATACGGCGACTGCGGTTTGGCATTTGTGAGAATCGTCGACACATAATGCTTCGCCATCAGCTCGACACTGCCAAAGAATTGTCTGTCTTTGCTGCCGCTCCCAAACAAGGGGTCGAAGAAAGCCCCTGTCTTGCGATCATGACCGCTTAGCCGTGCATACATATCGATCTGCCCACTACCATCGTGGAAGAGGTAAAGCGGAGCTCGACTGCCGCAGTAATCATGCAGCAAAACTGGCAGCATATCGGAGTTTAATGTTCGTGGTGAATTGTTGGACGAATCTGAGCCGTCCCATGTCATAGGGGAACGGCTGCTTGACTGACGCGTTGTCCCTCCTGCGGTGGTAGCCTCGCCCTCCTGTTCGTTGACCACATCGGTATCGAGCTGCAGCCCAGGAAAGGACCGTAAATGAGATGAGAGCACATCTTCTATTTCTTGCAAAGTGTCGCATTCAGATAAAGCGTGGTGTCTCAAATTATCTAGGCCGGGAAGGACCTGAACAAGCTTGGAGGTTATCTCGATCTGCATGAGAGAATCTATGCCGAGACTGCAGAGCGATTTCGTGAAGTCGAGTTCGCTTTCGGTGAAGGCGCCGACTTCGATTACAACCCGCTTCAATGCCTGGCTTAACTCCACAGGAGACTCGCTACCACTGCGGATTTCCGTACGAGAAGAGCTCGTAGACACGTGACGAATCGAATTTACCTCTTGCAAACTTGACACTGATGCCGGAGATCCGACAGAAGCCACGGTTGGCAGTCGCGATAAGTTGTGGCGGAAGTTTGCGAGGGGAAGTTTCCTAAACTCCATCCCACGGATAACCGCGGCGACCTCGCCAGATCCATCCAGTGCGATGCTGTCCGCGTGAATAATGTCATCAATACTTAACAAGCTGCAGTAAACTTTGAACGAGTCTTCATACTGAAGGTCGTTGTAGACGATTTCTATTGACTCGACCCGGGAACAAATGGCAATTTGCTCGGTTCCGAGGCCGAGATTCGCTATGAACCCTGCAGCATGTAGCAGTGTATCAGTAAAGACGGGATGGACCAGGTAGCCAGACGGTGAATCAGACGAGGACGGCATTCTGAACGAGCCGATCCCTTCGAGGTTTGAATCGGCCACTTGCAGAAAAGAAAGGCTTCGGTAAGTTGGAGAATAGTCTACAACGCGTGTGAAAACCGCCTCGTATAGAACCTTGGCTTGGAAAGTACTCGTGCCAGTTTCTATCGTTCCGGAGAACTGATTGTTCTGCCGAGCCACAAGAGCTTTGTCTTTTGCCCATCTGGACTTTTTGACATCAACATCCTCAGCGGATACTACGCCGCTGCAGTGCAAAGTGCTGGAGTCCCTGCAGGAGGAAGTGATTTCAAAACTCGCCGCTATCGTTGAAGAAGAGCCTTCAGGCCTTGTGACAGATACGCGCACCATCACCGGAGTTGCTTCTTGTGGCGACGGTGGAAGTACCAACGGACTGATGAAGCGCATCTCACCAACTATCAATACTTGAGTTTTGGGGACTTTCAGCTGATATTGTGTCGCCTCGATAGCAAGCTCATGAAATACCGATGCTGGGCATATTGGAACTCCTCCGACTTTGTGTCCGGATATGAGCGGCCCAAGAATGGTCATGTCAGTCTCTAGCACCAGGCCTTTCTTCGAAGACTCGCAGGTGATCAGCCAGGGTAGCAAGCGAAGTCCGGTTTGAGTGCGGCTCAATGAAGCCGACTCTGGAGAATCCAAGGCAGATTGTGGTTCGCTGTAAGGTATCAGAAACTCTTTGCCTTCGAGCAGATGGCCAGGCAAACTGGTAACCGTAGCCAGAGTCCCAGAGAAGATTTTGCGCCAATTGATGGCGGATTTGACAAGGAAAAGAGAAGCTAGCGTTTCACTGATCGATTCCCAAGCATCTTGACCCTTTTTCAAAGTCCCAAGAAAGGTGCAATGACCGGAGAAGATCGAGTTTTGCAGGATAGGTAGTAGTAGAGGATGCGGGCCAACCTCGAGAAAGACAGCTTGGCCGTGGGATTTCTTGCCCACTGTTGACTGTAAACTTGAAATGCTATCGGCAAATCGAACTGGCTGTCTCGCGTGGAGTGCGAAATAGTCAGCGGGAGTTTCGTCGCCCACCAGTTGTCCGTACACGTTCGTCATAACAGGGATCGAAGGTCGTTTGACCCTTATCGAGAGCCCAAGTTCGCGCAGAGACTCCAGGACTGGATCCATAGCTGCTGTGTGATACGCGACCGGGACTTTGAGTTGCTTGGTTTTGATAAGACGGGATTGACAATAGCCCTGGAAAGCGTCCAGATGCGCCTGCGGGCCACCAACAACACAGTCGTTCGGTCCATTGAAGCACGCAATTGCTAGCTGTGATAGGCTCGAATCCTGTGATATAACTTCTCGAGTCTCCTCTGGGGATAGATGGCAAGCAACCATGCCGGAAGAGGTGGCAAGGCAGTTTTCGCCGATCATCTTGGCTCGGGATGCCACGACACGAAAAGTTTCCTCTGCCGTCAGAGACCCAGACACACATAGCGCTGCGAACTCTCCGAGACTGATGAAAATGTCATGTTAGAGCAGGGGATAAAGTTGGTTGTCCATATATCCCCTTTCACGCACCTATGGCCGACGACGTAATCTGGCACGACCCCCCATGATATCAGCATCCTGGCAAGCCCGTACTCCAAGGCCACGCAGGCGCACTGAGAGACTATCATATATGCTACATCTGTTAGTTCTTCTGCCTCTTCATAATCTTCCTTTAGCATAAAGTCGAGTATGCTTGGGCAAGCCAGTCCCAGACCCTGGACGATGCGATCACAGTCCACGATAATGTCTCTAAACGAACGATACGTTCTTATCAATTCTTGGCCCATACCGCTATACAAGGCGCCTTGCCCTGTAAACATAAACACCATGGCAGTAACGTTTGATGCCGATGTGAAAGTCTTGTCGTGAAGGGACTTCAACGTGGTTAGCAAGCCATCGATCGAGCTACATGCAAAGGACAGGCGATAGTCGAAGTGTTGACGTCTCGCTGTTGCTGTGTAGCAAACATCTCTCACTGGCGGTCGAGACTCTTCCCTGTCGAGAAGTTGGATATGTCGATTAATTGATGATTGCAAAGCAATCTCAGATTTCGCTGAGAGTGCAAACACGTACGCAGACCTCTCAATATCTCCGTCAGACACTTTATGCCGCGAGCCGGTCGTTCTTGAACCGCAATCCCACTCTTCCACTAGCAGCGCTGCATTAGAACCAGAAGCTCCAAAGTTGCTCAACACAGCTCTTCGAGGCGTTGTTTTTCGGCGATGCCATCTTTCAGTGCGTCTTGGGATAAGGATGCCCGAGCTTCGCAAGTCGCCGAGGGATGGGTTGATGCTGCCAAGTCCAGTTTGGAACGGGATCTCTTTCTTGCGAAACATGAGTAGTAGCTTCACTAGACTAGCCGCTCCCGAGGCCGCTTCGCAATGACCGATGTTACCTTTGATCGATGTTACTGATAAAGGGTTTGCTGCTGAATGATGCTGTTCGAACACACTTCTCAAAGCTTCGATTTCTTGCTTATCTCCAGCCTGAGTTCCCGTGCCGTGTGCTTCTATAACACTCACAGAACCTGGATCGACACCAGACTGCTTGAGTAAATTTCTCAGTAGTTCTGCCTGAGTTTGGGCGTGAGGATGCGTAATCGAGGCAGAGTTGCCACTGTTGTTGACCAAAGCGTTTTTAATGACACCATGAATGCGATCTCCCTCGGCAACAGCGTCAGACAACCGTTTGAGTACGAAAAGGGCACAGCCCTCAGCCCGACAGTACCCGTCGGCAGCTGCGTCAAAAGGTTTGCAGCCACCAGTCGGACTTAGAAAGTGTCCCTGAGCTAGTCCTAGGTACATCTGTCGAGACGACGACCTAGATTAGCACGAGGCCAACAGCGAAGAAGTCACATACTGACATCTGGACTAGTTATCACGTTGACGCCGCCGGCGATGGCTGTTGTGCAGTCGCCGTTTTGTAGGGCTCGACATGCGTGGTAGATGGAGACAACCGAGGACGAGCAGGCGGTATCAGTCACCATAGACGGGCCGCTTAGTCGATAGAAATATGATATTCTGCCGCTGCAAAAAGTTCGAAGCGTGCCGCACGAGTAGAAGGCATCGATGTTGTTTCTGAGGTTGGCTGTGTAGTCACCAGTAGCAAGGCCGATATAGCAACCGGTAGTAGCTCTCTGGAAAGACGGAGATGAGTCTGGAACGTAGCCCGCATCCTCGAACGCTTCCTGGGCAACATGTAGTAAAAGCCGCTGCTGGGGATCCATGGCTTTTGCTTCCCTTGGTGAGATATTGAAAAAGGAGTTATCGAATCTTATATAAAGATGACTTAGTCTCCAGTAATTGAGGAGGATGAAATGAGGAGGACTCACAGAAAAGGATTGTCCAGAAATGCGCCATGCGTAATTGATATCGACCGCCCCCGGCTCGAATCGGCTGAAAGCAGCTGAGAGACTTTGAATCTGCTCTGCGGAACATCCTGCACTGCAGTGAGCCCTTGGGAGATCGTATCCCATAGTTGCCCTATATCCTTTCCTTTTGGGAGGCGAAAGCCCATCCCGACAATTGCGACGTCTTTCTCCTGATTGTTCAGAAGACTTGTTGGTGCCCTGTCGGCCTTGAACGGCGATAGATCCATCAGTCTCAATCTGGGGTCTGGATGGTTGAATTCCGGGAACAGGGAACTGGAGCTTGGTCCGAACGAAGTTATGTTCACCGTTGCGCTAGGTTGTTCTTTCAAGAGGCTCAAGACGTCATCTGCAATTTTCTCAGCGGTCAAGGTCCAGTGAACACAATGAATCAGCAAGTGCCGAGTCAAGAAAACGGCGATATCGTCAGTAGAGACTGCCGATGCGTTGAACAGCGTACCGTCCAGTGTGGAATAGATGGGCTTGACAGACAGAGATCGACACTGGAAGGAAACGTCTCTACGGCGTAAATCCTCTAAGACGTTCGTCACAACGCCTTCTAGCTGCTCGCCCCCGTGGTACCAAGCATGCACGTTTGTGAAGGTTGCTTTCACCTTGTGGTCGGACTGCAGCTGCACTTGAACAGCACCGAGCGCCGCTCTAGGACCGGACAGGGATATGGTAGCGGACTTTGAGATGGCAGAGATACTGATCCCAAGAGACAGTCCATAAAAATCTTTTATCTGCGCCTCGTCAGAGAACTGCGATAGCCTTTGTTTCACCTGGGCTAGGGAGAGGCCGCGAGTCACAAGGGAGAATGTCGCGTCGCTGTTCTTAATCTCGTCAACCTGAGTCTCAGTGTGTTTGGCGGTCTCGAGGCACAAGAAATGACTTCGACAGGCGATCCAAAAGGCGAGGCGAAGTCCCTCGACTCCGAAGCCCACGAATTCATCCAGGTTATGCGACAGTGCTACCACGGCAGCTGGAATGATGCCCGACGAGAAGCCAGCTGTCGCTTGAAGTTTTTCGAAAGACTGCTCATATGACGTGTGTAGACGCAAGGCTTCGTTCAGATAGCCTAGTAACTGGCAGAGATAGAGAGTTGTCGCTTGAATTACAGGATGAGTATGATATTGCTCGGCAGGCTTGAGAAGGTTGTCAGGGGAGCCGAATGACAGAATGTCGAGAGATAGAAGTTTCCGGGACTCATTGCTCAGACTGGAGATCTCCGCAAGAAAGGCTGCATGACATCTGGACAGCAGTATGTTTCCGACAGGTGTAGTTTGAGCATTATGTTTTGCAATAGCGGCTGAATGAGGTGAGAAAGCAGAGAACGATCCCTGACCACCGAAGATAGCCAAATAGTATTTAGCCACGTCGTCCTTCATGTTGGATAGTATGAATAGAGGGACCCGAACGTCCCAAGTTAGAAAAGCAAGCGAGCCTCGTTGCGCCAAAGAGCAACACTTCATCTGAAGCATATATCATAGAAGAACAACTACAGAATAGCCACCCGTGCTTCAACGGAATGTCCTAGCCGGTGACTGCAATGTGGCTGCCTAGAGGAAGGTAGCTATCTGTAGGATGTCTCGATCTCGACGATGTAACTGAGCGAAGATAAATATGGGTACCATTGTTAGCTACCACTTTTAGGTGTAGAGTATTTGTCTCGATGATATCGGCTCGATCTCCTAGCTATGCCCAGTTCAGTCTCTCTTCTGAAACTCCTGAGATAGAGGAAAGGTCCGTACAACGGCGTAGCTACCACTATGCGAATTGTGACTCACACGTGTAATATGATGAGTCTATAATCCACTGCAATTGTTGTGTCACTATGCGGTTGGCTTTTGCACCTGTTCTCCTGGCATAGTGAGCATATCTGCGTAGAGTGATTGTAAGAAGAAACCGTCGATTCGCTTAGAAGCGAGACTATCAAGCTGCTTCTTAGCCAAGCTGTCATATCGGTCACTGCTGCAATCATGCTGATGGAGCTCTCCAACACTGAGTATAGTCACACGCGACTTGGTATCTTGGGTGCGTCATATCCGACACTCGGTAGGTAAGCCGAAAGATTGGAAGAAAAATAGTAGTCGATGCCGTGAGCGACATATTGTATGCACATAGGGAAACGGGCAGGAAACAAGTTATATACTATACAGACAGCTTCACTCGGCGTACAAAAGATTGCACAAATCAAGCATTGAGGACGCACGAAGGATGCTAGAATCGACACAGCAGACGCATTCCTTTATACCTGTTTCTACAGGCTCAGTCCTAGAGAACGAGGTAACTACTAGTAGTAGAGAACGCTATACAAACAGGCCTCAGGTATCGGAAACACAGGGAACGACAGTTTAGGAAGCCATAAGGCGAAGAGAAGCGCTACACACCAAGTTAGCAAGATAAAAAACATACATACCTAGATACGCAACCAGCACAATCTGCCCCTAGTTTTGCCTTTGAAAGCGGCGATCTAGCGAGCACACAGCCAAGGCAGCGAGCGGCGCGGCGCGTGGAAGGCAGATTACCTATCGGAAGAGGCATCAACCTTCGCAGACGTGGGTTGAGAGGTATAACTGTATCAGACAGAAGTGCTGGACTGGGGACGGGGCAGTCCGGATGGTGTTGATACTTTTGGATGCGGCCAATCGGACACAGTCGAACACAGCTAGCTGCCCGAAGTGATGAAACCAGATCCCACCGCTCCAGCAATGATGGTTCTTCGCAGTAACCTCAGTATAGTAACAAGTAACAAAGGGGTTGGACCACCTTACAGCTTCTGCTAACCAGGCTGCCCTCAGGGGGATATTATAGAGAATGGCCAAAGCTATAGCGGTTGGCTCTTGACGATTTTGGCATGGGTTAATAAATCACCTTTTTGCTTAGAGAGTGGGAGATCCCGCCTCCAGCTCAAGCTTGCTTTAGCGTGCTCTTCACGGACGATGACTCTGGCCGTAAAGTACTAATATTCATTCGACGACCCGGAGCTTCAGCACTACGATATTACGATTTGTTGACTCACTCGGCAGACCCCACGGGCCACACGGCAAATGGAGGTCCTACGTGGCTAGCTTTCACCGCGGGTTGCCTCAACAAGGTACTAGGTAATCATCCAGAGCCTCAGAGATACGCAAAACGTGATACGAATAGGAGTTCCTTCCTTCTTCAATATGAACAACAGACAACAAAGTGAAAACGCTGATTATGGCCTTGCTCGCGATACTAGCAGGCCATTCCTATTCAAATCTACCATATCTAGGGAGAGCGCATCTTACATCTCAACGTAATATGGGATAAAAATTCCAAGACCCGTTTCGTTTTCAAGAGCAGCTCTTGTCGACTGACTACCTGATCTATCACTAGGGTCCTCGCAAACCTTTATGCCTTTATTTGTTGATCTACTTCTCTTTCCTTTTTGTGGTAGTGTATATATGCACGTACGCAGGGTTTCGCTGCGCATTGAGAGTAGTAAAGATATCATTTGTTTTGTAAACTTGACCTCTTGTTGAGTTCGGCGCTACGGCAACTCTCCGTACTAATAAAAGATGAGTCTTGAGACGACTCCGAGCGTGAATGAGAGAGCTAAGAGCTGCACATAAGTTCATTTGACTTTGATAGAGCAGGCACTACTATCATCTACCTTTATGCGTGTAGCCAGTAAGTGAGACCGGATTCCTTGTCGACTTCCTATATTTGAGTGCCTCTCTTGCCCTTTCCTTCTCCCCCCTGTCCTCCTTGTTTCCCCTCACCTGTTCAACTCTGTGTTCTGCAGAGAAGTGATTCAAGTGCACAATTCGACAGCCCTCTAGGACACTTCTTCTTCGCCTTTCTCCCCCGCAAAGATGGCGCACTTCAACAACATTCCCGAACAGATTCTCGCCGAACTGAGCGCGTTCTACAACAGAAATCAATTCGAGCGCTCTGCTACTGCCGACTTACACAGATATTTAACAGTAGTGCATCACTTTTCCGCTCCGGAGGACCCTCTCCCTATCGATGTTTTTGAACAACGTCTGGAGCTGGCACGACTTATCATCAGCAGACTATCCGAGCATGTCTATTACGACTACCACCAAGAGTTCAACAGGGCGATGCTTGCCGCAATAATGACTGTACCGCTTGAATACCTTCGTAACGTCGCCAACCATTCGGGCCACTCGGAATTTGTATGGATGAAGTACGCGCTGAAGAGTATTTTAAAGCTCTTGCGATACTGTAAGTAATCTCCAGCTCGCCCGTATTCCTTTTACAAACCCCGTGGCTGGAGGAAGTCCAGCCTCGTACCGCTACGGTCAGGCGAAAGAGACAACTTGATTCTATATTAATTAATCACTCCCAAGTCGTCCAAGGTCCTGGGGCAATCCAGGCTTCGGAGTCATCGACGGACGAATCCTCTTCGCAACCTTCGGCGACGCGCCCAGACGTGTCCGCTGACCGCCGCGGCAAAGGCGGGGGCGGCCGTGATAGAGCCCAAAGCAACAAAGCCTTTCAGCGCGATGGAGGGAAATGTGTCATAACGGGGTCATCTCATCCCGAAGTTTGCCACATTCTTCCTTTCTCGTGGACAGCTTCCGAGGCGAACCGCAGCCGAGTCTTAAACTGTATATCCGATGCAAAGCCATTACTATGGGGTTCCGGCGACGTATCTAATAAGATAAAAAATCAGCTTATAGCATCCCAAGGGTCCATCGTTAAATCCTGGAATATGCTTTGTCTCAATCCTCATCTTCATAATTTGTGGAGAAAGGCATGTTTTGGCCTCAAGTTCTTCGGAGTACTACCGATTCCAGAAGAAACGCCAACGCCTGAACAGCATCACCGTCAATCCAAAGAGATGCTGGTGAAACTTCAGTTTCGCTGGCTCCAGAGGGCGGCCGCGTCCTGCAGGCGTTGCAAGCCGGATGACACGATCAATCTAGAGGACGAAAGCGATTTCAATACTTGCCAAGCCTCTCGTTTCTGGCGCGGCGTTGACGACTACGGCGTCGCAGACATCGTACGCTTCAACTCCTCAGGACAAAGAGTACGCTCCGGGCATATCTTTACAGTCAGAATTCTCGAGGAGGACGTCGACAGCTTTGTTGCCGCTATCGAGGTCCAGTGGACTGTGATTCAGGTTGTGGCAATGTCCGGCGGCGCTGAACCCTCACAAGACGAGGAAAATGACGAAGTAGACGGCGACGAAGCTGCTCGGCGTGGTTATATTGAAGACTGGATAGACGATATTACAGTAGACGAAGATGTCTTTCCCTAGTATCCGTACGGCGAGATTCTTCATCTAATAGGGCCCTGATTTTCAACGACGCAAAACGACGCAAAAGTAATCGATCGCAAAGCCAGACTGTGAAGGTCTTCGTTCTTGAAAGAGAGATGACCCCTCCTTCTAACAAAAGACTGAACCCCCCTCCAACCACGGTGATGCCATTCTTGGCGGCCGACCACCACTTGCCTACCTCCCCCAAGGCGAGCTCCGCACAGTCGAGCTCGGCCGCACGTAAAAGCGCCTCCAGGCTTCCCTTTTACCTACGTGCGTCTTCTTTGTTTGAGAAGCCGCCAGAGACAGAGAACAGGAGATCACCCCATAACGTTCCGCCTCACCCAGGAAGCGCCGCCCTAATCCACTGCACTCATCTCCATAACCGGACACCCAAGAGGCCATCATCGCGAACAACGGTCATGTGGCATCTTTCAGGCGAACGTTGCTCCTCACAACGTATCCGCCAGTTTTGGACGTTCGTTCAGGAAGTTTCTTTCCTCAGGGGACAGTTCCTTGCTCATTTTCCGTTTAACTTTGATACGGTTTATGAGAAGCTGTTCAAATGCATCCTCGCCGAATTGAGCCCTATATTCTTCATCGGAGAAGGACTTTATGTCCGTTGGAAGAGGGTTGAATGGGTAAATGTTCGTCAGATGCCAGATAAGAGGCGGAGTGGCTCGTTTGATGCAGCTACATCGTCCGTTCAATTATAATTCATCAGTCGAACATCTCGACTTACAGTGTTTCACCATTCCACATATAAAAACAAATCTCAGGGTCTTGTGATCCACGTGGACCGACATCAATCAAGAAGTAGCAATGGCGGTTATCAAGAGTAAATTGGCCGGCAGAGTGTAAACCATCGGTGCTCTCGTCAAAATTTCGGCCAAAGCGATGCTGGCACGCTATATTTGCTATCGTCGTTCGTCGATCAATAGCTTCTCCAGGTATTGTGTCTGAAGCGCATTTCACAAGAATTCGGGTTGCCATTGTATGTATGTATCCGTAGTAAATAGAAGATAAAGTCGCGGTGACAGTAACGTGGGTTCAAACGAAGGAAAATGGGGCGCTTTTTATAGGCATTTCTTCCATCCCCGACCCCGCACTCATGACCATCATACCGCCAGCCTTCCCCGAGATGAAACTCAACTCTTGCTGGCAGTGGCCCACATTTTCAACGAATCAAGTATTAGGCGGCGTAGGATAGCGGTGTTCTGGGCAGTTTCCAGGAACTAGATTTGTTTGTATTGGATTATATTGCCCAGCATGAGACGAGGGATTCCCGCATGGATTTGTGCGGACGAATTCGATGCACCTGCACACTTCGAATTGATGCCATATATCGAGGCACATTGTAGACCTGAAACGCCACATAAGTATATACAATCGTAGCCAGCAACCAGCGGATTAAATCCACATACAACGAGAATATATGTTACGCGGATTAACTCAAGATGTGGGAAGTAGATGGTGGTAGATCGATGAGTGATAAAGATGAGCGACCATCAGTAGGTGGCGTCAGCATCTATTTGACTCCTTTATATCCGTAGAAGTCTGCTTCAAAGATGGCCCTTGCCGTATAAAACACATGTGAAGTACCACAAGATTATGTGCGGACGTGACTAGTAAATCTTTATGATAGACAGGGCTCTCACCACAAGAAAAAATGAACAGGAGTAACGGACCTAGTCGGTGACGATCCGCTCTACAACGCAGGGAATGGGAGAGAAGTTAGGCGCGGTGTGGATTTATGCGGGCTTGCAGAAGTCTTCCGCATCGCAAGGATTTACTAGTCCAGGATTGGCCTACGGTACGGCTTATAAAGGTTGAAGTGTATCCTGAGGATACCGGAAACGAGCTCCTCAACTTGTACGGGTAAGCAACGACTATATCGCCAACTCTCACAGATACAGTCGGATACCTTCGTGCCATTCAATTCCGATGAAGGATATGCCTTTCGCGCCGAAAATTCTAGGGTTAATGTCTAGCCGCTGCAAAAGCTTATAATACTACGACCTTCAAACAAGGCTTCTCCCTCTCTTCGCCGAAACGTTCAAGCCGGGGGCCCTCTTGCCAGTGGGTTGACGGCAAGGTCGTCCACCTAGGAGTCGGGTAGCCAGGTTTAGGACAAAACCACAGACTCATAAAACCACTTACAACTACTTAATAGCAATACTTATACTCTTTTCAAAACCAGGGCCTCAAGGGATGGCAAGATCCACGGGTATATCCATATTATCTGTGATTCATATCTCAGTTCGCCCCAGTCCAACTCGGGCGACCCCAGAGTACTCGAAACGCATATTTCTGTCTTGAGTCGCATCACCCATCTTCGATCATGTTACTCTGAGAAACGAGAAACTGATCAGCCTATCTGCCCATGGTGACAAGGGGGGCGGCAGCGAGCAGGGAGGGGGCGGTTCGCCGACTTTAGTAGAGGGATCAGCATGTGCAACAGGCTGTTATTGGACGTTCTCTGAACGCAAAACTGCAAGATTCGCTACCCCCAAGGCCGATAAATTGAACTGAGAATCAACCCTCCCTTGGACGACGAACTTCTGCAGACCTGCATAAATTGAAGGAACGCCTGATTTCTTTTCCTCGTTTGGCTCTTATCTCTCAGGCACTTAAATATCGCTAGCTACCACGACTGTTCCGCACGTGTGCCCAGTGCAATCTCACTCTTCAACCTGAGCCGAGCCATGTCCGCCAACTCCGTCGTCTCTCAACTTCGCAGCCTTCTCGAGAAGGCCAAGCTACTATTGCCGAAACTTGGCAGGATTTATCCAGCTGAGGAACAGTGGGATATATTGGGCGAACTAAGTGTAGAGCTCGCAGCGACAGCAGAGACAATTGGACATCGGGTCCGAGATTTGAAAGAAACACGAGCAGACAGGGCATGGAAAGAAAGCGAAAAGCTCAGATCCCATGCATTAGCATGTAAGGGTGACCTCTTGACTAACGGCGGGCGGTCAAAACCATCAACCGTGTTTAGGCCCTGGTTTTGAAAAGTTAGAAGGTTATATTAGAGTATGCCAAAGTGACTTTTGGGTAGAGCAAAACTCCTTTTATACTCGAGGTATTCTTATAGAGTATTGCTATTGAGTATTACTATGAGTATTGCTATTTTCCCCACCCCCGATCCCTATTTCCCCCATCCCTTTCCTAAGTCGGCAGACTACCCCGCGCCAGCCGGCACTACCTATCTATAGTATAAAGACCTGGGAAACAAGAAGCTAGGAGGTACTTTTTTTTCTACCTTACGCTGCCTCTCCCGCGCTGCCTTTCCGCGCTGCCTCTCCCGCGCTACCTTTCCGCGCTACCTCTCTCTCGCTACTTCTCTCGTACTGCTTTTTTACTACCTTTTTACTGCTTTTTTACTACTTTTTTACTGCTTTTTTACTGCTTTTTTACTGCTTTTTTACTGCTTTTTTACTACTTTTTACTACTTTTTTACTGTTTTTTTACTACTTTTTTACTATTTTTTTACTACTTTTTTACTACTTTTTTACTACTTTTTTACTACTTTTTTACTACTTTTTTACTACTTTTTTACTACTTTTTTACTACTTTTTATAATAAAGTTATAAGACTCTTAACCTTAGGTATAAGGGATTATGCCTACGTAATACCTATATCTTACTTACGACTCCTATACGATAGGATTACGATACTAAGGTTAAGAGGAGAATATCTCTTAAAGAATATTATCTCTCGAGGGATAAATATTATCTTTTAGAGAGATATCCTTAATCCCGCGGAGATCCTTTATCCTATAAGATTATATTATTTAAGTCTTAGGTATATATCGTAGGC
>PDHP01000058.1:0-48340 GCA_003339455.1 Ophiocordyceps camponoti-leonardi (nom. inval.)
GAAGAAGAAGAAGAAGAAGAAGAAGAAGAAGAAGAAGAAGAAGAAGAAGAAGAAGAAGAAGAAGAAGAAGAAGAAGAAGAAGAAGAAGAAGAAGAAGAAGAAGAAGAAGAAGAAGTCCTTGCATCCGGTCAAAGACCAAGACCTTCAGAAGCACTCACGTTAGGTAGCAGACCGATCGTCGAGTTCTCAAGACTCTTATCCCCCGGAAGCGGCGTCCCCGACTCATTAGCCGTATCAACACCAGTATTCTCACCATTACCACTTCCTCCTCCTCCTCCTCCTCCTCCTCTTCCTCCTCCTTCTCCTCCGGAGAGCTCGAAGCTCGTAGCCGCCGACAAAACAGTCGGACTCGTCTCTTTACCATACACTTTCGGACCGAGGAAAGAAGACAGGCTGACAGCTCTCCTCTTCCGCGAAATGACCTTGTCCGGCACAAGGCGACCAGGATAGCTAACGTTAGCGAGGTAGAAGTGACCGTACGTCTGCCACCCCTTCCTTTCCCACCACCACCACCTCCTCCGACTTGGTTACGAAATTCTTCGAGGTGTAATTCCAACGATGTGCGTAATAAGGACGTGATTTGATTGCGTTCTTTAGTTCCCAGTTAGAGCCCAAGACAGTAAAGGCTCACCTCTAGATCACAGAGGGAGAAAAGAAAAGGGGGGGGTTTAAATGACGATACCAAAACTGTCTGACGGAAACCCGATACGTCAATAACGGGAAGGTTTTTGGCTTCTTCCGGCTCCAACGTAGCCCTTTCGACCTAGAAATTGGGAACGTTTATGTTCTTTACCATGTTGAGAGGAGGGAGTACGGAGGTGGGAGGAGGGGGAGATGCTTGATATTCATACCCATATTCGAAAAGCATCCGCATGCTTCATTCCTTCCTGCATCAGCTGCTTGCTTCCATCCAACCACGAATGGTCGGGCACTGCAGAGAAGAGATTTTCGTAAGCATGTACAAGGTCAAACGGGGTGAGCCTCTCAGATGAAATCAAATGAATCCTGTACGGCTTACCCTCCTTGATCGTCTCGATGACTTGCTTCAAGTCGCCATACTCCTTGAATACGGACCAGCTCTGGTTTTTGTTTATGATATCCGCGTCAGATACATGATGGTGTTGTGGTGTTGTGTGTACTATACGGAGAAAAGGAATCTTGCCCTATCCTTGGCGCTGGTATAGTCCGGGATGGGAAAGTCATCTTTCCATCCGTCCGATGTCGTATATTCGTCAAGTATCGCCCTGGGTAAGAAGAAAGCCAGGTCAGCCGTCCCTCTTCTTCCACGGGGAAAAAAAGGTATAGGGAGATTAGGATCTGCCTTACAAACGCTTCCATCTGTGTGCAGAAGCCAGATCGATGAAGTTATCCGCAATACGCTTCAACTTGACAAGCTCATCCTGCTCTTTTTCACCTCCGCCATCCGAACCCGACACGAGCTGCCCCGGCGAGAAATTCGGTGGCGCCCCGACCCAGTGATAGTCTATGGACACGGTAGATTTCTTGTTGATGTTCTCGAGGTGTTTTCTTGCGCTGGCTGACACGTCGGCTCCGCGCCCGAAGATGCTGAAGGAGGATTTAAGGCTGGGGGAGGGAAGTATCGAGTTCAGCTTCTTCCTCACTGTTTGACTTCTTCTATGAACGGGAGACTTCTTTACCTCGCTCTAACGTCTCGTGTGTATGATACGTCTTTGACGGTGATGCTCACTCGGGCGAAGAGGGCACCTCCTTCGATGAAGCCTAGGAAATTCTCAACTGTTAGGACTCGGCCTTTTTTTCTTCTCTCTCTCTCTCTGTTATAAAAGTGAACTCACCGCTGATGAAACGATTACCATACACCAGAGGTGCCTTCTCAGTCGGCTGCCAATTGAAACGATACTGCCTATCCACCGCAGGCTGTCTTCGAACGTCGGCCCGAACGAGGTAGGTGAAGGTGCTTTGATCAAACTAAGAGAGGAGGAAGATTATTTCCCCATCAGAAAGACTCGAACAAAGAGGGGGGGGGAAGAAGAAGAAGAAGAAGAAGAAGAAGAAGAATTACCGTATTCTTGTTTGCAAGCTTCCCGCTGAGGCCCAAGGTAAACGCCTCGCTCTTGATGCTCGCCGCCATGTTAATCTCAAGCGATTGGATAAGATGCCTATACGAGTAAAGAACACGTCGATCAGCAACCAAGTATCCCAAGACGAGATGTGAAACAAGGAAACCCCTGCGGAAAGGGAAAAAGAGCACAGCTCACTCATAGCTCGTCATCTGCTCCGCGTGGTAGACAATTTCCACCTGCGGCCCATGTATCGCCTGGTCGGTATTAGGAACCTCACGGACGATGGTCACAGCACCGTGCTTCCTACCCGAGCCGAGAAAGGGATTATAACTGTTTTTTTTTATATCACAAGTTAATCAAGTCTTTTCATCAACTCTTTTCCTATGAGGGAGGATGGGCTTCAATCTTTCTTCTTCTTCTTCTTTTTCTTCTTCTTCTTCTTCTTCTTCTTCTCTCCTTACCCTTCTCCTTCGGTCATGCCGGCAACATAGGGGACCAGCTCTGCAGACGCCACAAGGCTGGAGAAGAACAGCAGCAGCGACAACGACAACGACTTTGACGACAGTCGGTGTCTGAGCTTCATGGTATCGACTCACGAGGCAAGTGCAATGCAATACAATACAATACTATAGCTGTAGATGAGGGAAAAAAAAGAAGATGGGGATCAATCAACCATCTCTCTCTAACACCCACAGACCACATACTTATATACACATACAGACATACATGAAATCCCAACGTCATCCCGCTGACGACGGATGCGTTGAACGGAGACATACGACGTACGGGAGGTCACGATTCTTTCTCTCGTCAGATTGGAAGGATGTCGAGATCTCTATCTCATTACCTACCTAGGTGTCATAAGACCACCTACGATCATCCTATCCACTCCCCCGGATTTTTTTAACGACCTAAAAATACCTATCTCACGGTGATTGCTAGGAATGATATCCAGCGATTCTGTTTTTTCTTACGCCTCTGCCTCGTATACATATCATCACAAATGTACAGACATAGTAGGTATGTACGTATGTACGTAGCTACCTAGGTAGGTAGGCGGATCAAAATCAACCACCAGCAAATTTACGGCGAATATCGCGAACATCTATTTTTTTTTTCAGCCGATTTTGAAGAGCATCCATGTTTTCTTCGAGGGCCTTCAAGTTCGTCGGATTTGAGTCTACGGATTCCGTACATACCACCTGTAAACAGGCATGACCGTCGTGGTGAGAACATACATAGTTCGCTCCTATCCTTTGTCGGCTCTTCCCCGAGATAGTGGTCTTCACCTCTCGAAAGGGCAATGAAAACGATGTATCCGTAAAAGATGCCAATGACATCTGCACATACATACATACATACAGTCGCACCGCCCATGTCAATCAACCTTGATTATGGTGATACACGCTTGCGATTCATTGGAGCAAATGGTGTTAAAGACAAGAAGAACCATGAAAAAAAAAACAATACTCCTTCATCTCACCCTCCTTTACTCAATCATGTCAGCGTCGTCGTTGGCATCGCCGTTGACAGCTTTCGACACACTGTTGCTGCCAAAGTAATCCTCCATCTCGGCGTCCAGCTCGTCCTGCGTCTTCTTCGTCCGCACGTTGTTGCGGACATTACCGCGGACTCGGCCGTTATTGTTGTTGTTGTCTTCTCGCCTGGCGCCTGGACGTCGCCCGCCTCGCCGCTGGCCCACGGGACTTCTGGCTCGGCCGTCATCCCCTGGAATGTACCTGTCGATCCCTTTCCTTGCCGCATCTTCATCGTCATGACGGCGGCGGCGTGGCGAAAGGGATCGCGATCTCGCCCCAGGTACGGTGATTCGATCGGCCAGGGAACGACCGGGCATGACGGCCGTGTCGAACGGATTACGCGACGCTCCACCCTGAACCATACTTCCACCCTGGACCATGCTGAGTCGGATCGGCTGTCCTGTACTCGGGGATCAGTAATGAACGCGCCAGTGGCGCATCAAAGGGATGAGCGCATACCGTTGGCGTTCGCTCCATGAAATTGTCGGATGGCCTCCTGAGCATCATCTGCGCGCTCGTACGTCACGAAAGCAATCCCCTCAGACCGACCTGCGCGGTCGTATCGTAACTGGAGTCGGATGACGGGGCCGATGCGCGTGAACAGCTCCTGCGAATTCCCCCGTTTAGCCTGCTGTAAAAAGGTCAAGATAGCTGGCGCGCGTGACATCGTGTACGCACATCCAGGTCCTTTTCGCCAAGATCATAGTGGACATTCTCCACTCGAATCTTTGAGCCCCTTTTCCGGCAAAAGGGGGGTCAGCAGGCGGCGATCCCAGCGGGCCAGGGAGACCGGCTCACTTGCTGGGCGGGGATTCGCGTCGTCGTCGAGGGGCGACATCTTCACGAGGGCCTGCGATGGAAATAAGACGACGCGGATCGATGGGTAGCGAGACGAGCAGACTGACCACGCTCGTGGAAGCGGTCGTGAACCCATTCGCTGGGCCAAGTTTAGCAAGAAAAATCCAGGTCGGGCCCATCCGTGACGGACCTGTCGATGCTTCGAGAGTCATTTCGGGCAGACTGTTTCGGACAGGAGGAAGAAAACCACGCATAGGTTAGCCATTAAAATTTCGCGGCCATATCTCCGAGGAGCTTCGTCAAGCGATCAAGGAACGGAGAAGCGTCATATCCGAAGACTGCCTTGTGCGGCTGCGAGGAAGAAGAATCCAACCTTTTTTTTTGAGTGTGTTTTCGTGTCAGTCTGTGCCGTCTAAGAAGAAAGAGGCAAACAAGCACACGCACCTTTCTCACACCATCGCGGGGATAATCCTGACGACGGCCATCGGCTCGACCGCGTCGATTTCGAGGGCCACTGCTGCGCTGCAGATTAAGAGGTCAGTCGAGGCGCATAGGGCACGAGAAGAGGCGCAGAGACGCACGCTATCGGCGATAATATCGTCGAGTCCGCGATCCATTTTGTCAGTCATGACGAAGGCGAGAAAGTAGAGCAGGATATGCAGGTGGTAGGCAGGTAGGACGCAGGAGAGGAGGGAGGGATGATGGCTGGAGAGGATTTTGGCGACCTAAGCAGTGAAGAGTGAAGATCACGTGAGCGACCCGTCACTTGGGTGGGGATTACGGAAGACAATACCCAGCGGGACCTCGTGGCGTGTTGGCTCTGTCTCGGGCTCGTATTCGTATCTCTTTGAACAATGGACATAAAGCTGGTCTCGTGGCATCCCTAGCCTCCTAGGTCATCAGATTCAGAGGGCACACCTCACTCTGTAGCAAAGCCCATCAAGTGAGTAGGTAAGGACACGTACATATGTACAGAATTACGAAGTCGGCTGTCGTTCCTTTAGTCAGCTTCGTCCGCCCTGCTTCTCAAGGGAGCCTCGGCTAGCCAATGAAGACTGGGCACAGATATGGATCATCGTCATCACTCATCGCCAGCGCAGTTTATCCGTACTCCCTCACATTATGGGATCGTTCATACTGGCCTAATGAGAGAAGTAAAGAAAGCGCGAATAAAGGATATCATCCCAGGCTTCTTAGTAGATTTGAACCAAGTGCTAGCCTGTGCATCTACTACACCAAAGTCTAACCTGCATTGCATGCCTCGAGCAATCACCTGCCTACCCGTAACTATATGTAGGTATGCCCGTCCATGCAGCTCTATGTACGGACATGAACATGCTAACAACAAACCGTCCCAAAACCCAATTCATCTTTCCCAACGGCGGCACTACAAGACTCGGCAAACCCCGTTCCATTGACTCTCTCGCGCGCAACGACCACCGTCTCCATCGTAGAAACCGCACGATAGACCGAAGAAAGAAATCCGGCCAAATCCATCCTCGTTTCCCTCTTCTCCTACTCCGTAGAAGTCAAACAACCAAGTCCCCCCCCCCTTCGCGGCCCGGCATATTCTCCGCCGTTCGGCCCTAAACCCTTCGTGTTGCGCAGCCTCGAGCGCCCGTTCAGTGGGCATTTGCTGGTCTTGTAAGGGGGCGGGAGGGAAAGGGAATTCCTCCCAATCCAAGCCAGCGACCAATCTTTCCTTTTTTTTCTTCCCTTTTTTTTTTCCCAAGGCGGAATTACAAAAAAAACATCTCGCTTTTCTTCAATCGCCTTCGGACTTTCGTCATCACCCTCTCCTTCATCCCTCGTCCCGAATCGTTCTCGCCATCAGATATCCGCGCCGTTGTTCATCGGGGAAAAAAGGGCCGCCTCGCCGACGCCTCCTTTTTTTTTGAGTATTGCTATTTTCCCCATCCCCGTTCCCTATTTCCCCCACCCACTTCCTATTCAAGGGTACCCACTGCCCGACTGGGCAGACAACCCCGCGCCAGCCTACGCCACCTAACTTAGGTACATAGACCTGGCAGATCTAGGAGTCACTCGTCGCGCCGCCGTACCTCCCTATCTCTTCAATTAAAGCCGTAGGCCGGCCGTAATCCTTGTGTATAAGGTAGCGGCGTTAAGGCCGGCCACGATGCCTATAAAGGAGGCACTTACTACGGTACCGGTATACGTACGTGCGTGTAATAGTGTTGAAATTGAAGGTGCCTCTACGACTACGAGTGACTCCTAAGGCTGCCAGGACTTTGTACTACAGATAGGTGGCGTAGGCTGGCGCGGGGCTATCTGCCCGGTCGTGTGGCGGGTACCCTCGTTTTGGCAATGGGTGGGGGAAATAGGGATCGGGGATGGGGAAAATAGCAATACTCTTTTTTTTTCCAAACCCGTCTCCTCCTGCTTCACCCCTTTTAAATCAGCCACCTCGTCACCTCGAAATCTGGCCAAGAAGGAAGAGAAAA
Organism: Ophiocordyceps camponoti-leonardi (nom. inval.); assembly: GCA_003339455.1. Classification (NCBI taxonomy): domain Eukaryota; kingdom Fungi; phylum Ascomycota; class Sordariomycetes; order Hypocreales; family Ophiocordycipitaceae; genus Ophiocordyceps; species Ophiocordyceps camponoti-leonardi. Next base: position 6,841 of record PDHP01000058.1, read on the forward strand.
ACGAACAACAGTCACCAATTAAAAAAAAAACCACAAAGAAAGGGGGGAGGAAAAGGGGGGGGGAGATTGATGGTGTCGTTGCCGTCGCCCGCCACCCGCTGACGACGGCAGCCGCGCCAAAAAAAAAATAGAGAAGCATGGTTCGAGGCATGGGGGCGGTTCGTGTCAAGAACACGAACCTGTCGACGCTCGCCCTCGGCGTCCTTCTTTGCATCTTCATCGTCGTCTTCCTCGTCTCGCCCTCGAGCCATAACCATGTCAAGGCAGCCGATCGTCCCGCCGCCGCTCCCGAGGCAGAGCATCATCTGTCGCCCCCGACGCTGCCGTACAGAAAGTCGAACGCGCGAAACAAGGGTCTCGCCCGGCCGCCTCCCGTCACGCGGTATAACCTCAATCGCGTTACGGCGACGACGAAACCGGTCGAGAATCGCGAGCGTGTCCTCATCCTGACGCCAATGGCTCGTTTCTATGATGATTACTGGAATAACCTGCTGAAACTCAGCTACCCCCATGACCTCATCACCCTCGGCTTCATCTTACCCAAGACGAAAGAAGGTAACGCGGCGACGGCTGCGCTACAGAAGCAAATCGAGAAGACGCAAAAGCAAGGCCCCGCGGCCCAACGGTTCAACAGCATCATCGTCCTGCGTCAGGATTTCGAGCCCGCCATCGTCTCGCAGGACGAAAAAGAGCGGCACAAGATGGCCAACCAAAAGGCCCGCCGCGCCGTTATGGCGAGGGCTCGCAACTCGCTGCTCCTCACCACGCTCGGTCCCGCCTCCTCGTGGGTCCTGTGGCTGGACGCCGACATCGTCGAGACGCCGCCGACGCTGATCCAGGACATGGCGAAGCACGACAAACCCGTCATCGTCGCCAACTGCTTCCAGCGATATTACAACGAGGAAACCAAAAAGATGGACGAGCGGCCGTACGACTATAATAGCTGGCAAGACAGCGAAATTGCCCTCAACATGACGGCCAGCATGGGTCCCGACGAGATCCTGCTCGAGGGATACGCCGAGATGGCCACCTATCGAGCTCTGATGGCCTACATGGGCACGCCAGACGGCGACAAGGATGAGACGGTGCCCCTCGACGGTGTCGGCGGCACTGCCCTCCTGGTGAAAGCCGAGGTCCACCGGGACGGCGCCATGTTCCCGCCTTTTCCATTTTACCATCTCATAGAGACGGAAGGCTTCGCCAAGATGGCCAAGCGGCTGGGGTGGCAATCATGGGGTCTACCGAATCTCAGGGTAAGCGTTCGGCGACGCGGGACCGAGGCGGCCGGCGGCCAAGAAGCTGACACGGTCAGGTCTACCACTTGAACGAAAAAAATCCGTGAAACAAAATGGTCACAACGACTCGTACGCCTCTTGACAGACCGAAGCGGGACGAGAGCTGAGACGAGATGCCTGATGCCTTTGTGCAAATGCATATCCTTTATCCGATACCAACTTTTTTTTTTCCCTCTCTGTTTCTTTCTTATCCTGTATGAGTGGCGCCGAGCCCGTCGTGGACGACAGGGTAAAGGATATCAGAAGACGCCCCGGCCAAAGCATGAGAGTGGCGCCATGATGATCTTTTTGTTCACGTCATGTCTCGTGACTCCCATATTTTCCTCGTTTCCATATGCGGTGAGTTGTTTCGATAGAGAGTCTGAAATCTTTTCTTGTCAAAGGTAGGTATTAAAGAACGGGGGTAAAAAGAAGAAGAAGAAGAAAAAAGGAAGAGAGTAGAGGCTGAATCTTTGTGTGTCGGAGATAGGCCAGCTTGCAGAAGGGAAGGTGGAAAGGGAGGCGATGGTTAGAATCTGTCTCGCCTTGTGTCTACAACAGGTGATGTTAGCATCTGTGTGTGTATGTATAAGTAGGTACGCAAAGGCTGCAGGCAAAACCTACCCAGCTGACGCCTGACGATGCAAAATCTCATGATGATGGTATAAGAAATTTCCAAGAAGGAAAAAGGGGAAAATAAAAAAAAAAGACAGAAAAAAAGAAACGGTTTACGGCCCATGATACCTCCCCTCATCATCCAAAGCCCAACACTCAACCAGCCTCCTCGCACCAAGCCGATCCCCCTGCCTAAGCAAAGCGGCGACGTCGACGTTGAGCGGGCTGTCGACCTCGGGAGCGGCGAGGAGGAAGCGCAGGGCGCGTACGCACTCCAGCACGCTGTACGCCGGCGTCCACGCGTCCGCGAGGAGGTCGAGGCAGACTTCTCCGTCCTTGGCGCCTACGTTTGGGTGGACGATGGTTGTCGAGAAGGTTATTTTCGGGGGGTGGAGGGGGTAGGTTTGTGGGATTGTGATGTTGAGTAGCCAGCGGCCTCCTTTTAGAAGTCATCGTTAGTCTAGATGATAGATGGAGATGTTGATACTAGGGGGAAAATACCGTCGTAGCCACCGCCTATGCCCTCCCCGTTAATAACAGCCTGCCACTCAAGCAAGCCCTCATCAGAGATCGGCCCAAGCCTCTCGATACCCTTTTCCCGCCCGCCCTGCTCACGCCTCCATGCATCGAGTTCCCTAAGGAGACGCTTCGTCGCCGTCCTGCCGGAGGAAGTCTCGCCCGAGATGGAGGACATGGATCCGTTCTTTTTTCTTTCTTTCTCGGATTGCCTTTGCGCTTCAAACTACCTCCCACCTTCAACGGCACCACCCTCGATTCTCTTTTTTGTTTAGGCCGGATAGAAGGGAAACTTGAGGGAAGAGATTGTTAGGATTAAGTAGAGAGATGTATGTAAGTTGGAATCTGGGAGAGCAATAGAAATGAGAGAGCAGTGGGACGTCAATGGCAGGTGATTGTCACGGGGGATCCTCGTCGTCGAAAAGGAGCTTCTTTCGGCCCAAAGGTTTGAGCCGAGGCAGCGGATGGATGACGACACTGTGCCAATTTAGACTCTTTACTGTGTTTGCAGGGCTGATGTCCGGCGAAAGCACAGTTCCCCTCGGACAGTACGGATACACAGCCTCATGCTCACAACGGACAAACATGGACATGGTACACACTTAGAACTCCTTTCATGATGCAGATACCTCTCTATATACTACCTATCGACGCGTGCGTGCCTAATAATTAATCAAATACCATGTCATCGTAGCATTGCAAGACAACGCCTTTAAAAGGAAATGTTAAAAATGATGAAGAAAGAGTAGACAAGTGGAAACAAAAAGGTCACTTCTTCCTCCGCTTCCCCCCCGAGGACGACGACCCCTTCTTCTTACCAGACGCCGGCGACCCCTTCTTCCTAGCCGGTGACGGCGACGCTTCCGCCACCACTCTTCCCCTCGCCGGACGCTCCCTCAGCCGACTGGAGACGGCGCCACTTCCGCTCGACTCGCCTTCGTCCGAGCTCGTCTCGTCGCCGTAACTCCGAAGCCGCGGCTCGCCCCTCCGCCCACTGCTCATCTCCGCCGGGCCCGACACGTGCCGTCGGCCGCCTGCTTGACGCGGACCCGCCGTCTGATACATGAACGGGTCGAGGTGCGTCCGGCTCGGCGGCGAGTTGTCTTCCGGAGGGGAGTATCTGACGGAGCGCAACCGCGTGGCCGAGTCGGATACGTGCCGGCTGGTCGTCGTAGTCGACGCGCCGGACCGCAGCCGGGGGTGAGATGATACGGGCGGCGCGAAGTAGCCCATCGGTGGAAGAGCCTGTCGTTGCTCCGGGCCGAGACCTTCCATCATGCTGCCGGCCGAGACGTGTCGAGGTTGGTCACTGCTGATGAACATTGTCGTCGTCGCCGTCGCTACCCCCGCTGGCCGAGGACGAGAGATTGGCTCGAGGTGCGTCAGCGGCACCGCCACCCGCGCTCTCCTCATCCTCCTCATCCTCCTCTCCTCCTCTTCGCGCATGTGACTCCTTCTCCTCTCGAGAGCCGCGAGCTCATCCTTGTTCAGCCGGACATCGGCCTTGCCCCTGGCTCGGGCCCGGGCGATGCGCTGCAAGGCCGACTGGACCAAAGCCTCCTCCTCGTCCTCCGAGTCATCGTCGCCTCCGCCGCCAGCGCCACTGTCATCCTCGACCTCCTCCTCGCCGTCGTCGTCTTCGTCGTCGTCGCTGCAAGTGTCGTCGTCGTCGTCTTCATAATCGTCGTCGCGAGGCCTGCGGCTGACCATGTCGCCGGTCCGATCACCCAAGTCTATGCCAGTGAATTGAAGAGAATCGCTGACGAAGCGCCTGCCCCGCTGCAGCTGCACATCCGGCCCTTCCTCCCCGTCCTCCGTGTCCAGTTCCTCGACCCTGGCATGATGCTGCCAGAATCCCTGAGGCGCGGGATCTCCCTCCGTCCTCCTCCGCCCGCGCCTCGATGGTCTTCCCCATGGGGGCGCAAATTTGGGAGCCCGCGGCCGACCACCTAGACCGCCTCCCCGGAAAAAGCCTCATCGATGGGCTTATCCATGAAGGATGCGTGGCCGAGGATGGCCACGCCAGAAGCACCGATCAGCCAGAGAAGCGTCGAGAAGGGCGAGGCGATGAGGCCCAGTGGGACGGCGACTATGAGCAGACCGGTGTAGAGCTGCGAAGACGAAGCGCGGAAGGTGCCGATTTCCAGGTCACGTCCCTCGAGGCGTCCGATGAGGAACATGCCGACGACGACGAGAACGATGTCGAAGAGCAGCACCCAGTTGGTCAGGAGGGCGTAAATGCTGAGCATGGAAAAGACGACGGCATAGTTGCTCGAAAAGTGGCTCAGGTTGTAGTTGACGCGCGATTGCATCTCGGCAAAGTTGGCCGGCTTCGAGACCCGCTTGAAGTCGAGGAACTCGGAGACGGGCCGCAAGTTGGAGAATCGGCCGGACAGAGGACCTGGACGAAAGCCCTGAAGCCGGTCACTGAGGTTGAGACGCGACGTCAGGGCGTCGAGCGGAATCTGTATCCGTGACATGATGGATTGATGGACTGGGGAGGGGAGGGAAGAATTGACTGTCAGCAAAGGCGACAAAGAGAGACTGTACGAAATCACGACGGGTAATGCTCACCTGGGCGAGAGAAGAACGAGAGTCTGCCTAGTAGGTATTCGACGGTGGAGAGAGCAAGAAAAAAAAGGAGGCGAGAAGTTCTTGTCTGTCGAAGCGAAGACGTGTCTGTTGGTGTTTTCTTTTTTTTTATTAATTCCCGGACTCGTGTCTTTTATTTCGTAACCAGGGGAAAAGCCCTCCTTGTCTTAGTAGCAGGCTAGCAGGCCAGGTAAGGGGAAGGGATAGCGATTCCACAGGGAGAGAGCGAGAGAGAGCGAAGAGAGCGGTGTTGGGATCGGATACTTGAGCAGTATCTTCAAGCTCTTGGTTTTGGTGCGTTTAGTGACGGAGGGTATAGCCCCATCTGATTGTGTGCAAGTACCTACCTCTGCGCCACCGCCCCTGTCCTCCTCCCACCCCCACCCGAACCGTTCTCCCAAGGAGACACCCGGTAGAGGGTGGACTGGGGGAAGATGACCTCATCCGATCAAGTCAATACCAACTCAATCATGCGAACACATACCGATTGTTTGTTTTTCTTTCCACACGCCTGACTTTGCAATTGACATGAAGGAGGGGAGAAAGGCGAGAAGAAGTCCAAGAATTGAGCCACATACCAGTGAAACCAAGATGAAAAAAACTGCCGCGCCGGTTCGATGGATGATGGATTGATGGGAGGCTCTCCAGCCCGTCGGCTCATCCGCCACCAGCCTCGCTCTATCCTTCTTTCACCGACGAAGGATGAGCGAGGTCAAGGCAATGAGAGGAAAGAGGAGAAGAGATCGAATATCAAGGTAAGGAGGAGGAAGAGGGAAGAAACAGAAGAAGAGCAAGGAAATATGTATGTACGTCAGGAGAAGAGGGGGGAGGAAAACGAGGCGTTGAAGCCCAAAAGCCCCCCCATCAATCAGCCCGATGCAAGTCCAAGGCGCCGCCCGCCCAATCCCTTCTTCCTTTTTTTCTTTCCCTCTTCTCCCTTCTCCGAATCCTTACTGCCCCGTCGTACAAGACAAAAATCGCCCGCGACGGGTCACTCCGCATGTCACCGCTGTCGTGGACGCAATGCCTTGGCTGAGACAGACTCCTCGGTCATCTACAAAAAGGATGCCCAAATGCACTTAAAGGAGTACAGCCTAGTATCTACGGATAGTCCGTACATGTGTATGTACGCGCAGCGGGCAGACTAATGCATGACAACATCCTGTTTTTTCTCATCCACCTCCGAGCTCTCACCTCGTCATCGTACAGCGCACCAGAGTACATACCAAGACTCAAGAGTGAGAGCTCTCTATCCTCCATCCTCTCTATCCTGGAACGAGAAGACGACGTCTCTGCCAACTCCTCCTCCACCGACAGATCAAACCCTTCCTCTCCCCTCACTCCCCCTCCCCCGAAAAGAAAGTGCCACCTTGCTCTCCTTTGCAGGCAACCAAAACGAGGAAGCAAAGGAAAGAAGAAAAGTGACGGGTATAACTATAACTTTAAGTGTGCAAAACTCATAAGACGTCAACGGGAAAACCGGGAAGAATGTACAGAAAGAAACCAAGAAAAAGGGTGAGATAGGGGGGGAGAGAGGGAGAAGGGGAGATGGAGGAAGAAAGAGGTGTGAAGAGAGAGAAAGAGAGAGAGAGAGAGAAAACAGCGTCAAGGGCAAGCAAGCAAGCAAGCAAGCCAAAAAGGGCCTACACCTCGAAAAAGTAATCCTCGTCAAGCCCTTCCCTGCTCGGCACCAAGCCCGCCCCTGCCGGCGGTCCGGCAAAGACCGTGTCCATCCTCACGTTGAGCAGCCTCATCCTGAGCCCGTAGTCGCTGACGAGGTCAACCAGCTTCGTCGTCTCCGCCGTGATGGGCGCCTGGTTGAGCAGCAGCAGCAGCCCGTCCAGCCACTCCGACGCCAGGCTCTGGCTCTCGGGCCACAGCGTCAACGTCGTCTGCTCGCCGTAGATGGTGATCTTCGTCGTCGCAGCCGCCGCCGCCGCCGCCGCCGCCGCCGCTGCCGCCTTGCCCTTCTGCCCCGCCGCCGTGCTTCTGCTGCTGCTCACCGTGCTCTTACCGTCCTCGCTCGTCATGCTCATCGTCACGTTGGACACGACCGAGCTGATGGTGCCGAGGTCCAGCCGCTCCCTAAGACCGTCCAAGCCAGGCGTTTCGTGCGCCGGCGCCTGAACCTCAAAGTCGCCATAGTGAAGGTATCGCCGGTTGTGCGATAGCCGGGCAAACCGCCAACCGCGCGCGTCCGACGGCGTCGTGGAACTACCGCTGTCGGCCCCGGACTGTTCACGGACGGCGAACCAGGATCCCTCCAAAAGGCAGCGAACCCTCTGCTCCTTGACAAACTGCAGCGCCTCGCGTCGCAGCACCTCGCGCACCCGGTGCAGATGCTGGCCCCAGGCGCCCTCAAACGCCGCCTCGAGGAGCCCCATCTGCGCCTCCCGCAGCCGGTCCAGGTCGTACTCGAGCATCTCGTCTTCGATCTCGAGGATGCTCTTCGTCCGGCCCGCGCGCCCGACCACTTCTTCCAGCAGTATCCGCACCAGCTCGGCCACCTTGTCGATATCGTCTTGCCGCGCGCCCGTCGCTTTCCATATGCGCAGGAAGCTCTGCAGCCCGACGGCGTGCAGCCGCGACCACTGGAGCAGCGGCGGGCGCAAGAGCTCCTCCTGAATCTTGGCATCCGTCGCCGCTCGGGCTCCCTTGTCGCCCGGATCGGCCTTGTCGACGTCGAAGTGCCGGCACAGCATCGCCGTGACGGACATGCTGGCTCGGGCCACCGGGCAGCGCTCCTCCTCTGGCCGGACGGCCTGTTCGAGCAGAAGCTTCTGGAAGGCATCACCGTGCTTGCGCGCATAGTCGGCCAGGTCCATCAGGCCAAGGTAGCCCGTGAAATCAAAGTCACGCGCCGGGTTCTCCGTCTCAAAGCCCAGCCTCCTCCATTTGTCGGGATGGTGTCGGCGGCTGTCCTTGGTGGTGGTGGGGGCAGCGGTCGAGTCCAACTCTTGTTGCTGCTGCTGCTGCTGATCTGGCGCGACGCTCGCCAGATGGATGCTCTTCAGCGACCTCCGGTGTTCGGGCCGTTCCAGATCGACGGGCAGTCGACGCCAACGGCTGGTGAGAGCCCTGGTGAGCGACTGAAACTCGAGAAGCGGAAGCGCAAGGTCGTGCAAGGCCGAGCTCTGCATCAGCTTGTAGACGGTCTGAACGAGGCCCAGGTCCTGGAGGCGGCGGACGAGCTTGGACCAGTCCTCGGCGCCGACATCGGCCGGCGAGGGCGTCGCGGCGAGGGCGTCGCGCATGAGTGCGTTGATGAGCATCAGCGCATTGGCGCAAAGGGCGTGATCGGCGCTCTGCAACTGCTGGATGACGAGCTCGAAGAAGCGCGGGTGGACGGCGACGGCGGGCTTGAGGGCGCGAAAGCCGAAGCTGGCCGACGCGCCGGACTCGGAGTGGCCGACGAGGGCGACGAGGATCGCCATGGCGCCCCTCAGGATATTAACCAGCGGGTTCGTCACGATGAGCTCGACGGCCCTCTCGACGAGATCCGTCGCCAGCGGACCCTGAAACATGTCCCATCCCATGTCGACCTCGAGAAGGCGAGTCAGACTCTGTAGAGAGTAAGCCAACGTGTTGCCGCCCGACGTCATGATGAGCCGACGCAGTAGAACAAGGCCTCCGGCGGAGATGAAGACGTCGGCGAAAGCAGGGTCGTTGATGGAGTTTTGCAGCTTGAAGACGGCCATTTTGCGGACGGCATCTTGATCGCTGGACAAGCGCGACAGCAGATCCGGGATATCGGCTTGATCCATCAGGAACCTGTTATTCTAGGAGAGAGACACGATTGTGAGATGGAGGAGCATGGCAATCCTGCTATTCGTTTTGGACCCTTCAAACAACCCCCTTCTCAGCCGTCTCATCCAAGGCAAGGGGGGGTGTGTGTGTGTGATGGTTTAAAGGCGGTTGGGGAAAACAAGGGAGAAGGGGAAAGCGCTAATCAAAGAGAACAAGAGAGAAACCAGCAGAGAAACGACTGAGTACCTAATAGATGAAAGAAAGAAAGAAGAATCTCAGACGCAAGGGAGAGAGAGAGTAGTACGGATAGAGGGTATTAAGAAGAAAGAAAAAACACACACACACACACACACGGAAAAGAGTGTTTATGCGAGTGTTGCGGAGGCCGACTCCGGCCGCCTTTCTTCGTGGTCGTTCTTTGGTCCGGCGGCAACGTGGGAAAGGACAAAAGCAAGGGCGCAATGGAAAGCCGCACGGATCCCGGTCGAGAAGAGTGAGAGAGAGATGTGTGCCTTGACCCTAGTTCTTTTTGGCACCGTTACCGTTGTATCGCTCACCCCAACCACCACCACAACGACGGTCGAGGTTGGTAGGCAGCTGGCTGGCCGACTGGTGATCCGTATGAAGTTGATTTTCGACTTTAGGTGAAGAAGAAAAGGAAGCTATTTTTTTTTCGAGATCCGCTCGTTGTGGCACAACAGCTCTGCTCTAACTTTTTAAGGTTGTTTTCGAGGCTTGCATCATGAACGGTGTCCGATGTTGTATATCCGTAATGTACTGCGCATATGTATTAACATGCAACAAGTACATACAAACAATCACACATGTGTTGCCATGAATGGATGGCATGGGGATCATGTAGTATGTAGGTAGGTAGGTAGGGGCGGAAGAGTGCAGGCAGCACTGCCGCAGCCTCAGAGCTGAAAGCCTCTTCAGCTGGGTTTGTTTTGAGCTGCTGCTGCTGATTCGTACATACATAAGCACATCGTGTAAACGGTCACCTAGCTCCCCCGTAGGGCCGTAGCACGCAGCCCGTGGCCTGTAGCCCGTAGCCTGTAGCCCGCTAGCTCGAAGCCTCCACTAATGGTAAAAGCCTCGGTGTGCCTCGGATAAGGCACAAGCCACTCCCACGTGATCCTGACTCATCGAGTCATCGCCGTGGCGTAAGGCTACCTAACAGCCCATCAGCCTCTGTGCGTCCCCATCTCGCAGCCTCATCGCCGCGCCTCACCTCACCTCACCTCACCTCACAACCTCAACTCCGACTCCAACGTACCAACTCCAACACCCTCCAAAGAAGCGCAAATTCAACACCATAACCACAGTCGCATACAGCATAGAAGTACATCATCATGGCCAACTTCCTCGCCTCCATCTTCGGCACCGAGCTAGACAAAGTAAACTGCTCATTCTACTTCGTCAGTATTTTTTTCCCCCTCCCCCCTTCCCCTCTCTACTCCTCCCAACGTCGCGTCAAGTCTTTCACAACCTCACTAACGAACTCACCTTATTTAAATTCTATCAACGTCTTTAGAAAATCGGTGCCTGCCGTCATGGAGACCGCTGCTCCCGCAAACACGTCAAGCCATCGTACAGCCAAACGATCCTCATGCCCAACCTCTACCAAAACCCTTCCTTCGATCCCAAGAACCGGATGAACGCGTCGCAGCTTCAGAATCACTTCGACGCCTTCTACGAGGATATCTGGTCCGAGCTATGCAAGTACGGCGAGCTGGAGGAGCTGGTCGTCTGCGACAACAATAATGACCGTTCGTTTCTTTTTTCTTTTTCCCTCTTTCTATCTCTCTTATCTTTTCCTCTTTTTCCCCCTCATCTCACTGACCCCTCTTTTTTTCCCAATTTCAGACCTCATCGGAAACGTCTACGCTCGCTTCAAATACGAAGAGTCAGCCCAACAAGCATGCGACGCCCTCAACAGCAGATGGTACGCCGGCCGCCCCATCTACTGCGAGCTGAGCCCCGTCACCGACTTCCGCGAGGCCTGCTGCCGCCTCAACTCGGGCGACGGCTGCGTCCGCGGCGGCTTCTGCAACTTCATCCATCGCAAGGACCCCACCGAAGAGCTCGAGAGGGAGCTCATGCTCAGCACTAAGAAGTGGCTCAAGCTCCGTGGCCGCGACGAGAGGAGCGTCAGCCGTTCGCCCACGCCCGATCCGACCAGGCGGAGATGATCTCCTCGTCTGATCCTCAACCTTCAGGTTTGTGGCACCACTCCACACTCTACAGCAAAGTCGAGACCAGTGGAGGTCCTAGCACCGGCGGTTCTGGAAGAGTTACATCGTCCTTTTTGAAGTACAGCTTCGAGCAGCGCATTATCCTCATTATCTTTGCTTAAATCCTCATCTTTTTTTTAGCAAAGCAGCGCTACAAACATCCACGTATCCAGACCAATCGACCAAGTAAATCTGTCCCCGGTCGAAGAAGAATTTTGTCATTTATGGCGACATCAACAACATCCAGACACCGTTTCCTCCAATCGTGCAAGGCGTTGCAGAGGCCATAAGAACATAACGAACGTGAGGAACGTGAAGAAGAGAAAAAAAGGGGGTTTGAGAGAAGAAAGGACAGAAAAGAAACTCGTGACAGAGACAAAAGGGACGGCCATTATTGCCTCTGTACCTTCATCAAGTGTCCCGACGGCCGTATCGCACCCATTATGCACCATGTCCGCGTGTTTACAGAAGCGGTCCTTCGCTAAACCTCTTTCCTGATCAGTAGCAGCCATGACACCCTGACTTGCAAGGCCCCCCAACTGCGCTCACGTCGTCGACGCGAATTTTTCCCGGCCATGTATGTCGATCAGGCTTCTAGGCCGTTCGCGGTCCCGGAGACGGTAACCCTGCCTTCAAATCCTGCGAGAAGTCGAGGAGAGGCCCCTCGGCGCGCTTGCCGGTCGATGCCAGAGCGCGCTGGATTTGGTCTGCAGGTCTCGCGGACTGAGGCGACGAAGGGGTGACGTCCACGTCGATGAGGTTCTCCTGCGCCTCTCCGTTCCGAGGCGCCGCCTCGTTGTCAGCGGCCTTTCGCGACGGTATGGCGTTGTCTGGGTTCATCTGCTGTCCCTCTACGATGGGATATATCGATAGGATCTGCTCCGTCTGCACGTCTGGAGAAGCCGTAGGGTCTCTGCATGACAGGGTTAGCGAAAGACGGTCGCAGGACTGACCCGGGGAATTGTGGTTCTTACATGGTCGAACGGATGATCCACTCGAGGTCTTCCTCTCCCTGTTCGGTGCCGCCGGGGCCTCCGCGGACCCTCCGGAAGAGCCGCGGCGTCCACTCGACCTCGTCGCGCGTCCGTTCGGCCGCCTCCTCACGCTGTCGGTCTTCGATCTTGGTCTTCTCGTCCGTCGCCAGCTCGTGATTTCGGTCCTTGACTGCCTTGGCCGTCTTCTCCCAGAGTCTTTGTGATTCTCGTTCGTCTTGTTCGGCGATGGGCCGTACCCTCGGCGGACTAGGTTTCGACTTGTGCGCATCGAAGAACATTTCCTTCTGGCCGGTCTAAATGGTGGATCTAGGTTAGCGGGGGGGAAACGAGGAAGAAGGAAAACGAAGGGGAGAAAAAGAAATAACAAGAGAGGGACGCTAAACTTGCCGCTACATTCTTGATGAACATCTCTTCGCTCCACAAGCCCGAGAGCTCGTAGAGGACCTCGCCGGTACTCTCCCTTTTGATGGCGCCCCCGATGGCGTTGTAGGTGCCACCAACCCAGCCCTTTGTCTTGAAGTCGATATCGGCGACGAGGTCCAGCTCCGGGCAGCGGACGAAGCTCTGGTCGCCGAGCTCGTACTTCATCTTACCAAACAGAATGCCGCGCGCATACATGTTTGGCTGGGTGAGGATGCTGGGCGCAAGCTGTTAGCAAGCTGAACCAAACATGGGGGACACGACGGGAGCAACCAACTATCGCTCTCCCTTGGCCGGGTCGGCGCCCCGGTTCAGGAGTGTCAGAAAGGCGACCCCCTCCATCAGACTAGCGGCCGAGTTTCCGAGAAACTTGCTCCGGGGTTTGAGTGTGCCGTCGATGCGGATGTGATGACCAGGCGCCATGTAGAAGTAGCTGGACTTGGGTGGATGATGCGACGTTTGCTCGGACACGTAATAGGCTCGTTCGTTGCCGCCCAAGTCCCAGTAGCAGGTAAAGATCTCGCCGAGAATGGGGTTTAGCGGTTTCTTGACGCCTCTGCGGAAATCGAAGTCAGCGGCAGTTTATGGAAAAGGGTAGTGAAGATAGCAGGTGACGTACGCCGGGCGAATATGCCAGCCGCTGAGATAAAACTTGACGACGGAGACGAAGCGCTCAACAGGGTCGTCGATGGAGGGGATGTGAAGGAGCATCTCGGGATGGCACATGAAGCTAGAACGAGGATCAGCGATGGGATGACCAGACGCAGGGGGAGGTGTTTGAAGGGTCGCGCACTTGGTTATTCTTTCCAGCATGCTTCGAGGCTCGAGTATGAAGGTGGGCAGGACGACGCGACTGAGATCGGCGCCGGGCCGCAGCTGGGAGATGATGTGAGAGAGGACTGCGCCGTTAGCCACATGAGACGATTCAGGGCGCGGGCAGCGACTCACCATTACCCTGGTCGGGCTCCATGACCTGAGTGTCGTCATCGCCGTCACGGCCCTCGTCGACGGAGGAGCGAGTGCTGCTTCCTGGAGGATGTGAGAACCAGCCGGTCAACATTGTGTTGTCTGATGAGGCGGAGAAAAGGAATGAGGAGGAAGTGCTCTTTTTTTCAGTCGGCGGCGGACATGGTCTAGCGGAAGCCGGCTGTTCGGGGGATGGCGGGTCGAGCGGGAAGGGCGGGGCAGCGGCGACGACGATGCATGGACGGGGCGCGGCCTTGGTGGGATAAATAGGTAGGATGAGGGGGGGGGGGGGGGGGGGGAGAGGCTGTTGATGACGACGAGAGATTCACAGACGACGTCGATAGGGATGGAAAGGGGAGATTGGAAGACGGTGAGAGATGAGAAGGGGATGGGGGGGAAAGAGTGCAGGTGAAGAGACGGAGGCGCACACGCACACGCACACACAGAGACAGAGAGAGAGAGAGGCAGCGCGCATGGAGAGAGGAGAGAGGAGAGAGGAGAGGCGGGTGACGAATCCGAGGGGTTTGAACCCACCTGTAGTCGAGGCCCTGCGACGCCCGGGCACCGAAACCAGCCCGCTGAGGCCCATGACGAAAGAGAAGGCCTGACCCGAGCGGTGGTCGCGTGACCCGATGCTTTTCCTCCTGAACCTTTCTTTCCTCGCCGACGAGTCTCTCTCTCCTTTTCCTTTTTGTCGAATCTAAATGCGGGCAGTTTCGTTCTTCTCTTGGCCGTCGTAGCTCGCTGGGTGGGCGGGAGAGCTTTCAGGTTTAAAGACGGTGGCGACTGAACTTGACCTTGGGCGGTTAAAGTGGTTAATGATCTACCTGCTAAAACTCCCCTAGGAGTGGGTCCTTAAGGCAGGTGGTAATAGCAGGCTTATAGCAGGCTGGCAGCCCAAGTACCCAGTAGCCAGTAGGTCAAACCGGTATTATTAGTAACGGTCCCGTATTCGTATTTCAGCATCATCATCATCATCATCTTCATCTTCATCATCATCAACCATCGTCATCATCGTCAGTTGACAGTCCCTCCCTGTCTCACTGAGTTTCATCTTCATTCACTTCACTTCACTTCACTCAGTCACTCACTCATTCACTATCACAATTTCTGTGTCTCTCCCTAGATCTCTAAATAGGCACTTTTATCTTCATGTACGAGTACTAGTTCGATATATACCAGTACACAGCTGACAACGCGGCTAACAACGGCATTCGGCACTGCGAATATGCCATCTTCTCCTGGTTGAAGAATACCTACAGCGACACGTATATGGGTACTACGAACGCAAGACATAGGTTTCTGTACACCTACCTCCTATAGGTAGGCTGTTAGGTATCATGTCTCTGAGTAGGTGCGCGTGTATGCATTCACAAAGCAATCGTCAGGCGAGGCCCGTCCCTCCAAAAACCACTCCCTTCATATCCCATCGGACCCTCCCCCTTCACCACCTCACTTGACCCGTGACGATATCCTCGAGGAGCCCTTAACCGGCGCGGGCAGGCACTCGCACAGTCGGTCTCGGTCTGTGAAAAATGTCAGCAGTCGTCTTTCACACTCACACACTCACACTCTCTCTCTCTCCCTCATCCTTCTACTTACCAGTCTCCCTCTCAAACATGATGGTGATATCGTCGTGCTCCCCAGGCAGGTCGGGCAGGTCCAGACACACAAACGCCACGTCGTCAAAGTCGCCGTCCTTGTCCGCCGGCACGCGCGGAAGCGGAAACTTGGCGTCGACAAACTTGATACCCGACCGTCCGCTTCGGTGGAAGCTCTCGTACACGTCCGTGCCCTTGAGTACAAAGTTGATGCAGTGCCCGTGGTGAAAGTCCTCGAAAAAGGCCACCAGCTGCACCTGCCTGTCCTCCAGCCTGACCACCTGGATCCGCGTGAAGCCGGCCTCCCACTTCTTGTGGATCGGCACCACCATCCGCCGCCGCGAGATGGCAAACGTCGCCGCCAGCCCGTCGAATATGACCTCGAACCCGGTCACGGCCGCCTGAAACTCGTGCAGGTCCTTGAGCTGGTTGAACTCGTAGCTTCGGATCGTCTGCTTGCTCATCAGGAGCTGCTGCGCCTCCGTCAGGCTTCGCGGGAGCTCCTTGGACGCCTGCGTCTCCGACACCGACACCGTCATGTCTCGCTGCTGCTGCCGCATCACCCGCAACACCTTGGCGTTGGACACCTCGAGCCGCATCCGGAGCTCGCCGGGCGCCACGTTGATCCTGTCCGTCACCATGCCGTCCTGGTACTCGAGCACCATCTTGAGCTTGTCCGAGAGCACCGTCGCCGGCTGCTCTACGCCGCCGCCGCCCGACTCGGCGTTGATGACCCGCGCCGCCCGCCAAGCCAGGCGGCTGAAGGGTGCCACGCCGAGCGGCTCCCGTAGGCTTTCCGAAACCATGAATGTCTTCAGCGCCACGTCCGCCGTCACCTTCTCGTCGTGGTTCAGCGCCGTCCCCGCGAGCAGGGAATGAAACGCCACCCTCTCCTTTTCGTCGTTGAACACCAACACCATCCGCCCGCTATACCGGCCGCTCTCGTACTTGACCGAAAGCGCCGGCGCGTTCCCCTCGGCTCGGAAGAAGCCAAACTGCACCGGCAGCGCCGGCGGGAAGCTGTGCTGCACGCCGTTGACCGACCTCGTCGACGGGCCCGTGTTGACGGCGATGCGGAAGCCGCAGTGCCAGCAGCGCCGACCGGTCGGCCCATTTTCCTTGTATGTCTTTTCCATCAGCGCCACTTCGCACCGCCCTACCGGCTCCTTGGGGAACGCCCTGCTCGGCGGCTCCGACTCGAGGTACTGGAACGAACGCAGCGTATTCCGAAAGACGGCCTTTTCGTCGCTCAGGGGGTGTAGCATCGCCTGCACCTTGGCTCCAAAGTCGTACATGCTCCTGACCGTCGCAAAGTCGGACTGACTGAACTGCACCGACAGCAGGAAGCCTCGGGGTAACCGCACATCCAGAGCGGAAGCGTCATTTCGCCAACGGACGTGCTCCCACGTCGGTCCCGCGCCGTCGTCCTGCACCGCCAGCTGAACGCTGCCGTTCTGACTCGCCAGCATGAAAACCAGTCCCCTCTGCTTCTGCGGGCGGACGACGGAGAGGATGCAAGGCAGACAAAGTTTCTGTCCCTCTCTGCCCTGCTCCATCAGGAACGCATCCGCCATGAAGCGCCCGTAGTTGAAGTTCTCCGACGTGTCACCCAGCGGCAAGGCGTCGAGGAGTTGGGTCGACGACGCCGGTCGTTGCACCGCCGTCAGTCCGGAACTCCAGTTGCCGGAGAGTAGAGCCACCATGTCCTGGCTCAGGGTCGGGTAGTTGAGCCATATTGATTTATCGATGGTCTGCGGAAGAAACGGTTCCTCGGGCGGGAGCAGGCCATTCCTCTGCATAGACTGCGAAAGCTTCCTCAGAGCAGAAATCAGGCTCGACACGACAGTGGTCGTCTCACCGTCAGGCTGCTGCCGCTGGAAGTCCGCGATTTCGGGTATCACTTCTTCGCAGAGCCAGTACGCCTTGGCCAGGTTGGAATATGCCTGCTGGCGGTCGATTTCGTTGTGCATTTGCGCCTCGGGCGACGTTGGGCGGCCTCGAATCGCCAGCTCCAAGCCCATTCTTCCCTTGAGGAACCACCATAAACCAGCACGTCCGCACTCTCGAAAGGTACGACTCCGCAGCGGCCCGACCGTCTCGGCATGCAGTCGAAACAGTTCGAAAAGGTGTTTTGTCCTGGTAGCAAACTTGTTGAGCGATTCGTCGCCTTGCGCGCCGTCGCGAAGTTTCACAGACGCCATGCGCGCTGCCAGTGGATTGTTAAACGGGGAGGCGCCATTGTGCGACAAGCTCGACGACGGCGGAGCGGCGAGACTGCCCTGAGATGGGTTGGACTGGTGGTAAGCGCTGGATGCGTTGGAGTTTATCGACGCGGCGGGGCTGTACTCGATCGGTCCTCGGCGAGGCACGGTATCGGAAGATGTGGAAATTCTCAGCGGTGGGCCGTCGGCCGCGTCTTCCTCGGGGCGTCGGCTGTGCTCCGAGGTCGACTGGGCGGTACGGGCAGCTTGGGCGAAGGCGGCGCCCTCAGCCTCTCGCATCTGAGCCTGTTGCACTTCGATGAAGGACTTTCGGTTTTCGTCTCGCCCAGCAGTAATATTTAGACGTGCGGCGTCTCTACTGGAACTGAGATTCTGGTTGTGCGAAGCAGAGTCGTCTTCGGGTTCGTAGATGGATGAATAGCCGGTCTGGGTTCGAGCCAGCGGCTTCGGCTCGAAGTCGGCATCGGCATCAGCAGCGGCGGTCTTCGATCCGACATCGGTGGCGGCTCGGATGGAGGACGCTGGAAGAGGTCGTCTCTTGACCTTGTTCCTCCTCAAATCAGAGACGGGCAGTTCGCATTCATCGCCGCCTTCTCCAATAACCTCGGGGTAGGAGTCTGCGAAGCGGACGGTCAAGCCCTTCTTATTAGGACGGGAGCTCTTCCTCGGAGGAAGACCACTTTCGTGCTTTCCCGGGGCCAGAGGCCGGTTTAACTGGGCCTGTTGATTGACAGCCAGGGCCTGAGGATAGCGGGAGATGGAGGTGTCGAGTTGAGCGAGCTTGGGCGGAGGCGGGGGCACTGGCAGGGCGTTGGTCACGTCGAGTCTGTCGGTAGTGCTGTGCAGGAAGGCATCGAGGGCGGCCTGTGATTCGGGCGTCGCTTCTGAGGTCTTTCTCTCCCTGCCGCCGCCGAAGAGCTTGTCCATGAAGCGGCCTCGCCTTGACGAGCGGCCCTCGTCTGCCGGCGGCTCGTTCTCCATGTCGAGGGCGAGAGCGTCATTGACCTGAAGGTCGAGCACGATTCGTCGTTGTTGTCTTCATTAGGGGGCCGAAGGTCGTGATTCGTAAGGTGTAGCGATGACGACGATGAAGTGGTGATGGTGGTGATGACGGTGGTGAGGGATGACGGGAATTGATTGCTTGCTTGCTCGCTTGCTGGGGCCGATGAGGGAGATGATGGTGGTGGTGGTGGACTGGTGGTGGTTGAACGTGCGCCAAAGGGTGGCCCCTGGGACGGGCCCTTTTCGTAGTCGGTTCCACAGGCGGCGCACCAGCCGAGAGTTGGCACTGTAGGTAGTCCCGAGGTACCTCCCGACGGGCCTCTCCGGTGAGTGCGGGGCAAGTACCGGCCGGAAGCCTACGAAAAGCCTCCTATCCGTATAACAGCTGTAAGGGGACATCCCTCTTCTATATGGCCAAGCTCGAGAAACAGCATGGAAGTGCTAGAACGCAGCTCTCGAGTTACGGGATCTTCTGAGGCTGTTCTCTGGCAGTTCGGGCCATCCCTGAACCTCCGCGGCAGATCCTCCATCCTTCCATTTCCCTTCCTTTCGGAACTGTTTTAGACTATTGCAGACACATCTCAGGAGAGTCTCTCAGCCAGTCGCAATGGCGGGGCAGACACAAGGACAGACATGACATGTCACATAATGTAGTGGCTAGACTTTGAGAGAGTTTGAAGATCTCGAAGTAGGCATATGTAAGTTCACAATGGCTTCAGTCTATGTTGCTCGGAAGTGACGTCAAGTAGATGCCTCGTGATCTGCCGTTGTTCATCGTTGATATCCGACAGTCACGTCACCCCTCCGCATCACTTCTCTCCGCCTCTCAAATACATGCAGCCTACACATGTCCGCCTTACGCAAGTTAAAGTCGGCCATCTGGCTCCTTTCTCCCTCGAGACCCCAGCCAAGTCCATTTCACACTGATTAGGTAAGCCTTCTCCGTCCATCAGCTAACGATTGGTTTTCTCCTCCCACCGCCTCTCACAAATTGCCATGGCCAAACCTCGAAGCCCCGGCGACGGCGAGAGCCTCGACATGCTTCTCGCGACATGGTCTTTGGTCGATTCTTGAGGAGAATCATGACGGAACGACAAGCAAAGGTCCCGATTCCCCGTCGGGGCGTCGACTACCGCGGTAACACTGTCCTTGCGCCCATGGTACGTTCGGGAGAACTGCCTTCTAGACTACTGGCGCTCGACTATGGCGCGGACCTCGTCTGGGGTGAGATGGGCGCCGACCTGCTTTCCTGCCTTTTGTACCTACGACGCTAGAAGCTGAACCCCTTTCACAGGACCTGAAACCGTCGACCGCGCCATGATTGGCACGACGAGGACGTACAACGACGAGTTCAAGACCATCGACTGGTGTCGCCCCAATGGTCATGATAAAGAGTCAACCATCTACAGGATGTGTCCGACGAGGGAGGCGGGAAAACTCATATTTCAAATCGGAACGGCGGATCCCGAACGCGCCGTGGAGGCGGCCCGGCTGGTGGCGGCGGACGTGGCCGGCATCGACGTCAACGCCGGATGTCCCAAGCCCTTCAGCACCAGCGGCGGCATGGGCGCGGCCCTCCTACGAACCCCCGATAAGCTATGCGCCATACTGGAGGCGCTTGTCAAGAACATCACTCCCGAGTACGAGATTGGCATCAGCGTCAAGATCCGCATCTTGGAGACGGCCGCCGAGACCGAGGCCCTGGTCAGGCGGCTATGCGCCACCGGCATCACGGGACTCACCGTTCACTGCCGCACGACGCCCATGAGGCCACGCCAGCGGGCCATCCGCGGCCAGCTTCGTATGGTCGCCGAGGTGTGCCACGAGTTTGGCGTCGCCTGCCTGATGAATGGTGACGTAGAGAACAGAGAGCAAGGCGTCGCGCTGGCGGCCGAGTTCGGCGCCGACGGAGCCATGATTGCCACGGCTGCCGAGAAGAACCCGACGTGCTTCAGGCGCGAGGCTGAAGGGGGCCTTTTACCGTGGCGAGACGTGGTAAGCCGCTATGTAAAGATGGCAATGGATGTGAACAATCGCTTTAGCAACACAAAGTACCTCTTGACGCAGATGATCCCAGGCAAAGAACCGCTCTACCGCTTGGCCACTCAAGTCAAGACCTATGGCGACATTTGCGCCGCCCTGCAGCTGCATCATCTCGCCGAGCAGGCAGAGGAGATTGACGCCAAGCAGGGGCGGAGTCAAGTCTTTGATAAGAAGGCGTCAAAACGGGCAAAGACGAACGCCAGTGCCATGGCCGCTGGTGGCGAGATGGGTCAGACCCGCGAGCGAGCTCAGCCGCGCAAGGCGTTATCGGATAGGCGTGTGGGCGACCAGTCGCAAGACAAGCAAGAACTAGTCGCTTTAGCAGTGCCGTGACGATGGCTTTTGAAAGTTCAGGGAGCCGGTGACAGCATCTAATAGAGTTTCAGGAATGACATAGGGAATAGAAGGCGGCGCGTGTGGGTTTCGACAAGGAGCGTCGACGACAGCGTCCTCTGCATTAGAAAAATGACAAAGAAAAGACGACATGAGCGAAAGACGTAGATCAAAGGGCGAGACTATGACCCCCCTTACCCCCGGTTTCTGTTCTCTTCGCTATGAGAAAAGAATACCTCCTCTATTTTCCCTGTTTTACCCAACCCTCGACAGCCTCACGGGCGTCCGTCACCTTGTTATCAACATATCGTACACTCTGCTCGCTGTGAACCTTGGCGAAGCGTATCCCGTCCTGGATACCTTCTCGCAGCTTGATGTGGGCATCAGCCACAGCAGGGAACCGCTGCTCATACCGCCACGACAGGTCCGAGACGTTGCGCATAGTCAGAGGCAGCACAGCCCAGCCGGCGCCGACGCCCAGGGCCAAAGGCACGGAAGCGCGCAGGATAAAGTTGCGGTTGCGGGTCATGATGGTGCCGGCCATGGCGGCGACGAGGACGTAGACGGCGCCAGGCATGAGGCGCTCTCCGCTACCGCGCGGAGGCGCGAGAGAGGCGACGGTGTCGGTGAAGGATTTCTCGAGGTGAAAAGCCGAGTCCATGGTGGCGTTGATCCTATCCTCGACCGCGACGGCGTACCGGTGGAGGGAGACGCGAGCTCGGCCGATCTGCACGGCGAGCCGGTCCGTCGGCGTCGGCCTCCAGGAGCGGGACTCTCCATCTTCGACGAGCTTTTGTTGCTGCGACGCGGGGGTCGTCACCGCCGCCGGCAGAGACTTGGTCGCTGGCAAGAGGCTGCTGCTGCTGCTGCCGCTGTTCGTTGTTGACAGGTAGACATCGTCGTAGATCGGCTTCCTCTATTTAGTATCTCGTCAGCCGTGGTTCGAGAGCGGCAAAGGAAAGGAAAGCAGGTTCCCAGGCCACGAACCTTGTCGGTCTGCAGCTCTGCAGGGGACTCTGCCCTGGCCGTCGCCGGAGAGAGAGCCAAGCTGGCGAGAGCGAGGGCGGCCAATGGCGCCGTCGAGCGCTAGGAGATTTCATGAGCTTCTGTTGGATGAAGGATAGGAAGACAGCTTAATTGTGATTTGCTTACCCGTTGGAATAGCACTCTTGCAGCCATTTGCGGTCGATTGGCAGAGAGAAACACAAGTGAGGTGCCTACGAGGGAGGTGAAGGTGGGCGCGCTGCTGATATGGGAAGGGGGGCTCTGTTTTTAGATCACGTGACCAGAACCTGCGATATCTCGCGTCTTTCAAGGGGAAGAAGTAAGTGAACGAGAACGAGGATGAGAAGACGATGGGAGAAGAGGGCCTAGTAGAGCATACGATAGTAGCACGACAGCTACAGGAGCCAGTAGTTGATGGATGAAAATATAATGAAAACAAAATCAAGCATGAACATGGTGGGAGCAGAGCATCAACCTGCCGGCCCGAACACCTCCTCCGGAGCGGGCCGGCCCATACCGGATACTCACGGCCGAGCCGATGCCGAATGACTAAGCCATATTCTTCTTTTTTTCTTCTCTTCTCCCAACGTCAACCCCCCTTTTACTACAGTCTTCACCACTTATTACTTCTCTCCGTCTGTCTCTATCTCTTTCTTCGAATGTAAAAGTGCAGCGTTCATAAGAAATTAAAAAAAAAAAATGCTCAGATCCTGGGCCTCTCGAAGGCTCTGGGTCTGCGCCAATTGCTTCCGTCGCTTCTCATCTACAGCCTCGGCCGCGGCGTCGACGACGCCGTCTCCATCGCTTCCGCCAGACCGAGCTATCAGCTCCCGACATGACGACGCCGTCCTGCGCCAGCTCTTCGACGCTCCGCCCTCGGGCACGGCATCGACCCGTTTCGGCCTGGGGAAGAGCCAGGGTCTTTTCAAGAACCGCTACTTGACTTCTCCGGAAGGATTCCTCGTCTTCGCCCGCAGAAACCTCGAGAAGGCGACGGTCATCGTTCGCAGGGTCCTCGCCGCGTCGACGACGAGCGAGTACCAGGCTCTGGTCAGGGATCTAGATCGCCTCAGTGACCTTCTCTGTCGCGTTCTCGACCTTTCGGACTTCGTGCGTATGACGCATCCCGACGCCCGCTTCCAGCACGCCGCAGCCGAGGCCTGGTCCATGGTCTACCAGTACATGAACCAGCTCAACACCATGACGGGTCTCAACGATCAGCTCGGCGTCGCCCTCTCCCGCCCGGACGTGACGGCCGTCTGGTCAGAGGAGGAGCGCACCGTCGCCAAGCTTCTCAAGCTCGACTTTATGAAGTCGGCCGTCAACCTCCCCAAGGCATCCCGCGACCGCTTCGTCGAGCTTTCGTCGCGCATCAGCGACATCGGCTCCTCCTTCGTCCACTATATGGAACCCGAGGTCAAGGCGGTGACCCTTCCGTCCGACCGCTTCCTCGGCCTGTACCCCGACCTGGCGGCGACGCTCAAGAAACGGTCGCTCATCTCCGTCGCCACCACCGGTTCCGAGGCGGCCGCCGCCCTGCAGAGCGTGCACGACGAGGAGACGCGCCGCGAGCTCTTCCTCGCCCAACGCACGGCCTCCCGTCGCACCGTCTCCCTCCTCGAATCCATGCTCGAGCTCCGGGCCGAGCTCTCCCGACTGGCCGGCTTCGAGAGCTACGGCCACATGGCGCTCAAGGACCGTATGATGGCCCGGTCGCCGGCGGCCGTCAACGAGTTCCTGATGGCGCTGCGGAGACACAACGCGCCGACGGTGCGGCACGAGCTGATGGAGCTCGGCCGCAAGAAGCGCGAGAGGCTAGCCGACAAGACGGCCGAGCTGCGGGCCTGGGACAGGGACTTTTACATGGAGAAGATCCGGTCGGAGATGTGGTTCCGGTCCTTGCCTGCCCCCAACGACCAGCTGGCTTCCTACTTCTCCATCGGCACCGTCATGCAAGGCCTCTCGCGCCTCCTAGACAGGCTATACGGCGTCCGCTTCGTCCCGCGCGAGGCGCTGCCGGGCGAGACGTGGCACCCGGACGTCAAGCGTCTCGACGTCGTTTCCGACGACGGCCGTCCCGTCGCCGTCCTCTACTGCGACCTCTTCTACCGTCCGCAAAAGTCTCCCAACCCTGCCCACTTCACCGTCCGCTGCTCGCGCGAGATCGGGCCGGAGGAACTGTCAGAGGCGGCAGCCGACATGAACGACGACACGGCCGACGTCTCCTTCGACTCGGCCGAGCAGGCAGCCAACGACGGCATGGAGACTTCATCATCATCGTTTTCCTCTACGTCTTCTACTACTTCTCAGACAAACAACAACAACAACGGCACGGTCATGCAACTACCGACGATAGCCCTCGTCTGCGACTTCGCCAAAAACGACAACTCGGGCGAACCGGCGCTCCTATCTCACCACTCGGTCGAGACCCTCTTCCACGAAATGGGTCACGCCGTACACTCGATCCTGGCCCGGACGAGGTTCCAGAACGTGTCCGGCACCCGGTGCGCGACCGACTTCGCGGAGCTGCCGTCGACGCTGATGGAGCACTTCGCCTCCGACCCGACGGTGCTGTCCCTCTTCGCCCGCCACTGGAAGACGGACAGTCCGCTGAGGTACGGCGTCGTCTCCGACAGGATCCGCATCGCGCGTCGCTTCCAAGGCCTCGACACGGAGCACCAGATCCTCCTCGCCCTCGTGGACCAAGCCTACCACGCCGAGGAGGTAGGACCGGGCTTCGACTCCACCGCCGTCTTCCACCAGATCCACTCCTCGCTTTCCCACGGTCCCCTCGAACCCCCCTCGACCCGATGGCAGGGCTTCTTCGGCCACCTCCACGGCTACGGCGCCGGCTACTACTCCTACCTCTTCGACCGCGTCCTCGCCGAGCGCGTGTGGCGCGTCCTCTTCCGCGCCGGAGCGGACGCCTCGGCCGTAAGCCGCGACGCCGGCGAGAGGCTTCACCTCCGACTCCTGAGGTGGGGCGGCGCCCGGGACCCGTGGCGCTGTCTCGCCGACGTTCTCGGCGATGACCGCCTTGCCGCTGGTGATGCCGAGTCGATGGCTCTCGTTGGCAGTTGG
Source organism: Ophiocordyceps camponoti-leonardi (nom. inval.) (assembly GCA_003339455.1). Taxonomy (NCBI): domain Eukaryota; kingdom Fungi; phylum Ascomycota; class Sordariomycetes; order Hypocreales; family Ophiocordycipitaceae; genus Ophiocordyceps; species Ophiocordyceps camponoti-leonardi. The sequence continues at coordinate 31,487 of PDHP01000058.1, forward strand.
GGTATCAGGAACGATGGCTCTTCTGTTGCCGAATGAGCTTGGACATTTGCTTGTTCTTTGATTCATGGCTTTTGTCTTCCAGGTATAGGGATAGAGGAAAGGAGGTGTTGGGAGAGGTCTGTTGAATGTAGCGTTGTGAAGAACAGGCACAAGCGTGGAGAACAATTCAGCGTTCATGGCATTGTATAGAACAGCATGAAAAAGCATTCTCTCCCTTTTCTCATGACCTACTACAAAGAAACTCAAGCTTCACGGTCTTACAGTTTCCTCGCTCGACCCATCCTACCCACGTATTGGTTGGTGTACATACATAGTACTATTAATTATCGCGTCATATCGATGATGAGAAAGATCTATGCCCTACCAGCATATAATGATGATATAGTACATCGTCTGCCCTCCCCTTTCCCACCCCCTCCCATCATGTATATCTTGTCAACCCTCTACACCATTTTCTTCCTGGTCGTCTTTCTTTCAGCTTCTTGCGAAAACGGGGGCCATGCATATTAATCATTCTCAGCTCTCTTCCCCTCCCTTTACCCTTGCCCATCCCCTTTCAAACAACGGCTCGACGGGGTTGCTGCTGCTGTTGCTGCTGCTGCTGCGGCACCGGAGACGGCGGCATACCCACCGCCAACCGCGACACGGGCACGACGCGGGCCGCCGCCGCCGCACTCGTGACCATCGGATCCGACGAATCGTCTCCCTTGGACGCCTGCCCATCTTCGCCTCTTGCCGCAAGAGGGTCGTCCCGGTTTCGACCCCGAGAACCGGCAGTTACGCCATCGTCCTCCTCCTCGTCGAGGTCAAAGGCCGACGACCCTCCCGAAGGTCGGCTCGTCGGGTTGGACACCATGTAGAACTGATGACCCAGGCTCCTGACCTGAGCCTCGAGCATCTCGCGAGCGGAACGCTCCGTCTCCAAAAGGCCGACGAGGGTGAGGTAGTGGTCCGTCGTGATGGTCTCGGCAGAATCTCCGGGGCCTAGCGGGTGCTTGTTGGGCTTGACCCGCACCGTCTCCAGTGACAGGGGTCGGCTGCCGTCCGAGATGGGTATTTCGTCCGCGTAGGCGGCCGTATGGCTCAGCTTGGACGCGTCCCAGCCATGGTTGAGATGATGACAGGGTATGCTGACGTCCCCATGCCCAACTTTCTTCCCTTCAGGAGTAACAACACTGCTCTGAAGCCAACGACTGCCGAGATCCGCCGACGGAGGGGCAAATCTGACCAGCGACTCGGTCAGCTCGGCGACGACGTGCTCCAGCCTGGCCATGCGCGCCTCGAGGTCGGTGATGCGCAGGTCGAAGCCGGCAGCCTCGGTGATGTGGAGGCTGGCAGCTTCGTGCGAGAAGTCGGGGAAGTGATTCTCGTCGTCATCGGTCGACTCGAGCTTGTCGGCCGCCGGGCCAGCAGCAAGCGTTTCCGGAACGTCGACGAGGCTACCGCACGTGGGTGGCGTCACGGCGCGGGCGTCGCAGCTCTCCCTCCAAGCAAAAACGTCGTGGTGGCTCCGCCTCCTGGCCGGGCTGATGAGGGCGCTGTCGGAGCTGGGGAAGGCCGAGAGACTGCGGGATCGGCGCCTCCAGCCGGAAGAATCACTCGTGATGGCGCGGCCGATGTCGTCGGGATCCTCGCTCCAGTTGGCCAGGCCGGGATGACGGGCGTGGGAGCTGGCGGGGCGCGGAGCCAGGCCGGTGGACTTACAAGCGGAGTGGGCGCAGGGGAGCAGGGCCAAGGTGGCGTCTGAGGCCTCGGCCCTGTTGCTGGGTGCCCTCGACTCGGCGTTGAGCGAGCTCCCGGCGCTCCGGATGGCCAGGACATCCTCGGGGCTGATGGAATGGGAGCGCAAGGCGCGATCAAATTCCGTGACGGGAAGGGAGGCGGACCGTTTCGACTCGACTGTCTTGGGTGGTCTGGTGTCACCCATGGGATCCTGTGCGTGTCGTGAGTACATACACACGTGCAAAGGGGCATGTTGGTATGCCATATATGTATGAGGGTGCCGACTTACACTCCGATGATGCTGAGCCGTTATCTCGGGAGGGATACCCGAATCAGTAAAGTAGGTGCTGGCCTTTTTCTTACGACCAAGCAGTCTGTTGAAGGCGGATTTCAACGTCGACTTGCTCCGTCTGGCCGTCGTATGCTGCTGCGTCACGCCGAGCTCAGCCTGCTGGCGGCTGGCGCGCCAAGCAGTAGCCGGCCTGGGACGTTCATCGTCGACGGGATCGGTAGACGGTATCGGCATGGGCCCCGAGATATGACCCCGGATGGACTTGTGTTCGGAGCGGGGCCTGACACGAGAGACGGCACCGTTCCACGGCGTCATGGCTCTCGTTTGGGAGGGGAAGAGGAGGGAAGGGGGGGGGTCGGCGACGAGAACTCTTTTTTTCCCTGCAAAGGAGAGCCAGCGGGAAAAAGGGGAGTCGTGTCAAGACGATGAGTCAGGAGAGGCCAAGCATGGCGAGACTACGAATAGAGAGGGGGAGAGGATGCGGATGGGGATGGGGGCGGGCGAGGCGCAGGACGCCGGCCGCAATGAAGCGGGGGGGGCGGCGGCGGCTGAGAAGGAGAAGCGTGTAGGAAAGAGAGAGGAGAGGGAGAGGAGAGAAGTAAGAGAGAAGAGAAATGGGGAGAGGAGAGAGAGGGAGAGGAAGAGAGAGGAAGAGAGAGAGAGAGAGAGGAAGGGGGAGGTGAAGGAGAGAGAGAGAGAGACGAGAGAGTGTGTGAGAGAGGATGAGAGAGGAGGCCCGTCATGAAACACGGCTGCTGGCTAGCCATGCGTCTTTGAGATAGCGGCGTCGTCGTACCGAGTCCGTACCAAGCTCGTACCGTCCCAACACGTTTTTCCTTCCTTTGTTTCAGAGCCGGTCTGCATGGTAGGCCGGTGAGCGGCAGCGTGTAGCTGCAGCTGTCATCCAGACGGGGAGGAGATGGAGGTGGAGGAGGGGGGGGTCGGAGGTTTGGATCTGTGTGTTTTTTTTTTCGTTGATAGGCATGTAGATAGTCGGGTAGGTCTGGAATGGAGAATCGATAAGCGCGCTTATCACGGGTAATGATGTAAATAATGATGACAGCTAGGGAATCCGTCGATTATCCGATGCCAAGCTCTTCAGGGGTAAAGCCGTAACAGCAGACAGATAGCTAAAAAAGATGTCCAGAAGCTAAATGATTCCCTTCCCCGCCCTCTGTCGCCCCTCACCCCCCCACCCGCGGCTCATGGTTAATCCCTGGCAGATTGGCATGTCTAATCCGTGCTAGGGATTGGGATACGAGTTCCCTCCTCCGTACTCCTCCTCCTCCTCCTCCCGTAATAGAGTCAGACATTCCGAGCAGGGGCAAAGTCATGAAAAACACTCACATCAACGGCTTCTATCTGCCATAGCCTCGTAGAATCATAGGTATCTATCTACATTGTATTACTGACCTCATCAGCTCCTCTCGATAAACCTATCCATTGTTATCATCTCCAAGTGAAAGGACGGACATGGATGTAGGATTCTCCTCTTGCTCCTCCTTCTCCTCCTACTCTTTCCCCTACGACACTCTCACACACTCACACACATCGCCGCCAACTAACAGCTGCCTGTCTCTCCTCACCACCAGCAAGACAAAGCCCATAAGACAAAGCGAGAGGCAAGAAAAATAAAAAAGAAAGAAGGCCGAAAGTCGCGGTCGAGTATCTTCCGGTAGTCCCGTCAACTGTTTTTACCTTACTACTCAACTCACAGAGCTGTCAGAGACCATCACGTAAATCCGTTCGGGAAATATAGGTAGAGAGTGCTTGCATCAAGGTAGGTAGTATCTGCGTGTTTTCCCGTTCTATGTGTGCGTACGTTACAGATATAGAGATGCGCATGTAAATGTATGTTAGGTACGTGTAAGTGTCCGTCTGCATCCTGCGATGCTCCCGCATATGGCCATCCTGTCCCCCTCCCCCTCCCCCTCCCCCATTTCCATGTCAGTAGATACTCTCCGACACAAGTCGGATTCATACGTACATACATATCCGTACAGCAGCTGCATCGGCCATCTGTCCCGATGTCAAGCATAAGAAGCAACAAAGAAGCAAAAAAAAAGGGCCCATGGTCTTTACTCTTCCCCGTCAGTCACACGAACAACCGGCGACCTACCTACATATTCATCGATACCTAACAACCATAGGTAGACATCGCATATGCATTGCAGGCTCCCACTCCTCTACTGCGACTGTCTGCGAGCGCATCTCCTCCCCGTCTTTCCGACCGTCCATACATATGCATGTACGTCCGTAGTCATCCGTGCCGTTCCTCGGCCGAAGTTGTCTCGCACCCAATTTTCAATCCTCGTCGAGCGTCGAGAGGTCAGGATACCGCAGATCCGCCTTCTCTTCCAGAAACGCCATCCACTTCTTCATAAACTTGCTACCCCTGAGGGAGCCGTGAACCGTCAGCATTGTAACTGGACAACCAAGCAGACAAAACTCTTAAACGAAAAGAAACCAAACAGTGTTCTCACCTAGAAGCCGTTTCCGAGTCGCCGATGACGGTGAGGGACCTTTTCGGGCGCGTCATGGCAACTAGGTAGGTATCTTAGCATAAGCCGACGAAAAAAAAAACCCCGCAAAAAGAAGCCGTAGTCCTCACCGTTAAGTCGCCTCTTCTCTCCCAAGAAACCGACATCTCCCTCGGCGTTGCTCCTCACGAGGCTGACGATGACGGCCTCCTTCTCCCTCCCCTGGAAGCCGTCGACGCTACCCAACTCGATGCCCGGAAACTGTTCCTTGAGCGGTGCCAACAAAGCCAACTATTTCTTCGTAAGCCGTCGCTTCAAATAGAAAAAAACCGCATCGGTCGTTTCCACGGGTAATGAGAAAGAAGGGGGCGAACCTGGGCATTGTAAGGGGTGACGACGGCCACGTCTTCAGCGCGCACGCCCGCTTCCATCAGTCGCTTCACATGCTGCCTCACCAAAGCGGCCTCCATCTCGTTACTCTTGCTCTCGCTAAGCAAGCTCTTCCCCTTGGCTTTGTCGTCGCCGCTGTCGGTCCTCTCGGGATAATCTCCGCCCTGGGTGTCGATGAAGACGAGGGGCTCGCGCGTCTCGTCGCTGTCCTCGACACCGTACTCGAGGTCCCTCAGTAGCCTCGCCTTCACGGCCTCGGCCGCCACCAGCTTGGACTCGTAGAGCTCGTCCGAGGGAAAACGCATGATGGCCTCGTGCATGCGGTACTGCGTCGTCAGCATACGCTTGATGCTCGGACCGTGAAGAGCGAGCAGCCGGTCGAAAAGCGTCGTCTCCAGGCCGCCCGTCGTTGCGGTCGTAGTTGTCGTCGTCTTCTTTTTTGAGGAAGAAGATGATGACGAGCTCGTGGTCGACTTTATCGTCGGCGGCAACTGCAGGTGATCGCCCGCGCACACGGCCTTGTTGGCCGCCAGCAGCGGAACCCAGCACTGGGCTTCGAGCGCCTGGCTGGCCTCGTCGATGACCACGACGTCGAATTCCTGCCGCCTCAGCTGGGAGCTCCCTGCGCCGTGAAGGGTAGCAAGAACGACGTTGCTGCGGGCCACGAGGCCGTCCACGCAGCGCCTCTCCCTCTCGCGATACTCCTTGCGCAGCTCCCTGAGCTGAGCGTAGAGTTCCCGCCTCTCCCTCCGGCCTCGCGTCTTGCCGACGGCGGCTTGCTTGGCGTCCATGTCGGCTCGCACGTCGCGGACGATGGAACCGGCATCGGACGTCTGTGTCAGCACGTCTAGCGAATGCTGCACGACAGACGGCAGCAGGCGCGCGGGGTGGCCGAGGCGGAGGATGTTGGGCAGCTTGTGGCGTGCCAGGCGTTCGACCAGGTTGTCGACGGAGATGTTGGATGGGCCGCAGACGAGAACGCGCTGACCGGCTTTGACGAATTGTAGGATCAGCTCGACAAGCGTATGGGTTTTGCCTGTCTGACCGTCATCGTCGTCGTCGTCGTCGTCGTCGTCGTCGTCGTCAGCGTGTGCCCTAAGCGACACCTGCTCGAACAAAAAAGCTGCGTACGTACCCCTGGGGGGCCGTGGATAAGAGCAATCTCGCGCGAGGCCATGGCGAAGCGGATCGCATCCTTTTGCGAATCGTTCAACGTCGGATCAAACCATTCCGGCTCGCCGATATCCGAAGACAGCGGTGACGGGCTATCCAGCCCAAAGAGTACGCGGATAAAGGTCGAGTACTCGGCCTCGGCCATCTTGTGCAGCTTCTCCATCGTCTGGCTCATCCTGAGTAGCCGAGCATGAGCACGACGCCGATCGTAGGGGTTTGGGGAAACATTACCGTCGATGTGTCACCTCATCGGCCAGCTTAACCGCCCACAGCCTTCCCGACAGCCCAGCATCCTTCTCCTCGTCCTCCCCGTCTTGGTCGACAGCGGCGCAGACAGTATTCTTCTGAACCTTGACAACCACCCCCCTCACGCCCCTGCGCTCGAGTTCCCTAACCTCGCTCTTCTTGGCGCTGCCCGCAGGCTGACCGGAGACGAGGATGATGTCTCCGGGCCGGATGCCGTGGGACGGCAGCAGACCGTCGCTACCGGACGTAGCAGGGTCAGGTCCGAGCTCGAGCATGGTGCGGCCTCCGAGAGCGGTGCGGCGCGAGTTGACGACGAGGCCGGTGATGGCGAGGCCGGCGCGCTGCAGCGTCGTCGGGGCGTGAGAGTTGATGAGGCTGCTCGTCTCCGACACTTCGGCTTGAAGCTCTGCGGAGAGGAGGGCGAGCTGAGAGGTGGCAAAGGCGGGGATGTCCATGGCTTCTGGTCGTGGAGGCGCTGGGCCATGACCGTCGGTGGGAAAGGATCGTGAGGATGTTGAATCAAGGTTTTGCGGCTCATTTACCTATCATCTTAGTAGCACTCGAGTGGGTACGTATCGGATCGACTCTTATCGCGGGCATTTACACAAACACAGGCACAATCTCTCCAACTATTAAAGTCATCGTCATTGTCGCTTCTTATCTCTTTTTTTCCTTATTTACTTACAGTAACAGTACACATCCACTACTAACACAAGAGACAGAGACAGAACAAAAAAACACCCCTACAGATCCATCATCATAGCATCCGCCGGCGGTTGAATAACCACCACAACAACAAGCGAAACCATCATAATCGCCAACGCCAGCAAAGCAACGAGAATCACCGTCCCTCGACTCGCCGGGAACTTGCCCTTCATGACCCATTCCTGACCGTGAAAGTATCGCCGGAACCCAAGCAGGAGCGTCAGGATGCTGATGCCCAGGAAGGCCGCGCCTAGAGGCTTCCCCATCCGCCGCAGGGTAAGGGAGTCGGCGCCGGCGTCGGAGAGGGAGGTGTTGAGACGGAAGAGCTGCGTCACCGCCACGCCGATGGATGCGAACGCCAATGAGGTTCGAAGCCAAGCGAGAAAGGTGCGCTCTGGGGGAAGGAAAAGAACACAAGAAAGATCAGCACCAAGTAAACAAGGAAGAGAGTAAAACAAGGGGAACGATGAAGAAAACCCTACCAAGCGCGAGGTGGTCTCTAGCCACGCTGCCCTTATTCTCCAACTCGACAGATCGAAACCTCCCAACAAAATCCCCCCACCGAGATCTCGGCCCATCGTCCCTCTCGTCGCTCTCCTCCGTCTGCACCATCCTCTCGTCCGGGCGTCTCCTCCTGCGATAGATGGCCGAAGACGACGTCTTTGGCGATCTGATGTCGGGCACGACGTCGTAATCGTCGCCGAGATGGCCTCTGCTCTCGGCGCGGGCACGGCCCGTCTGTAGGATCTCGTCGATGCGCGAGCTCGTCGATAGCGGGATCGAGACGGCTCGACTGGGAGGCCTGATTGCGCTGGTGCTGACGGGAGCGGCGGCATCGTCTTCGTCGTCGTCATCGTCGTCGTCGTCGTCGTTCTTGTTGTTGCTGTTGTTATTGTATGATGCTCCTGCGTCGTTCCATGACCACTCCATGCGCGCCGGAGCCGTGCGAGGCTCAGGCTCCGACATTTGAAGAATATAGATAGATACTATGCATGTAATCTATAAAATATATGTGTATATTCTCCGAAGATGGATTGGCTTGTGTCATGTATCACGTATGAATATATGTAAACTACGGATACTGATGGTGTAGTAGCAGTAGTAGTAGTAGTAGCAGCAGTGTGCGTTCCTCGAGGCGGAGAGAAAAGGAAAAGGGCTCGGCAAAAAAAGCTTGTTAGATAATAATGCGGCGGTAACCCCCAACCATGCATGCAAGCCGCCGCCCCCCCCCCCCCACATTCATTCAGCCGCCTTCTCGAATCGTCCCCCGATAACAGGCCACGCTTCCGACCCGCTGTCCCCGGGATGACCAGATGGAGCGGCATGGAACCAACAGAGTACCACTACCACCATCTTCATCTTCATCTTCTTCTGCTTCCTCCTGCTGCTCCTCCTGCTCCTCCTCCTCCTTCTTCCCATCTTCAGCTGCCGCACGTCGCCCGCCCCCGACATCGTACACTAGATACGGCCGCCCCTCCGTCCGCCACTCGTCTCCTCCGCAACCCAATCTCCGCATCGCCTTCTGATATAGACCCTTCCTCCGAACCGCCTCCCAGCCGTCAGCCGCCACCACAATAGTGTGAACGAATAGCGTCTCATTCTTATCCTCTCCATCTGCATCATCGTCGTCCTCTTCTTCTTCTCTCCCCCCACTCCGGACAATGACATGCCACGCCCTCCCCCCTCCAATCAGATCCTCCGCATCACACACCATCTCGACGCTCCCCTCGTCGACGCCCGCCAAGCCCATGTGCGCATGCCACTCAATGTCCGACTGACGCGGCAGGGCCTCGACCTCGACCGTGAACAGGGGCGGAGGAAGCCCTCGACCGGACTTGAGCGCCTTCCAGTCCGGCAAGGATACGCTTTGCTGCTGCTGTCGTTGGTCAAGGTTGAACTTGACGCTGCTCCAAGGATCCGGTCCCTGTTCATCCTCTTCCTCATCCTCGTCCTGCTCCTGCTCCTCCTCAGTCGTAGCGTGAGCCAGCCTCCAAATCTCGGCCGCCACCTTGGCCTTGTCCTCCGTCGTCGACGACGGAGCAAGGTAGGCGACGGCGCTCGTCCAACACTGCACCTTCATCTCCCTCCCTATCCTCCATAGATGCTGTAGCGAGAGCACGGCCTCCCGAAGAAACGTCCTTTCCGATCCCATCATCATCGTCATCGTCGCCGGCACGAGCGGGATCTGTCCAGCGATGAAGATGGCCTTTACCCCCCCTCTTCCGCTGCCGAACGGGATGATGGGTACTTGTATAGCCTGACTGTAGGGCCCGATATTGGCCGGAGCCCAGTAAGACCTCGACTGCACATGCAGGCCCGTCCGGTGTCTTCGACCAGCAGTCCCAGCCGTCGAAGGCAGCGTCATCGACACCATCATCAAACAGCGATCCGTAAGACAATCACCGCACGAGATGGTCACGCGCGAAGGCGGCAAGGGCCTGCTAAAGAGCTTTCCGTATTCTTCGTTAAAGGCCGCAAAGGCCGTCATGTCCCGTAGGATGACGACGGTGCTGATGACGTCGGCAGGCTCGAGGCCAGCTTCCGAAAGCGCGCTTCGCATCTTCTTCACCACCCGGGCCGTCTGCTCCGTCACCGAGCCGGAGGTATCACGGTCGTCTGCCGAGAAGCAGCAAGTGCGGAGGCCACCGTCCGGATCGAGCACGGACCACGTGCCGAGCGGTAGCGACGGCGGCCGATGCGGCTCCGGGATAACGACGGGAGCCGTGTCCGGACCGGCGCCGGCCTCGACCCTTCGCAGCAGGCGCCGAAACTCATCATCCAACAGATCCGGCTCACGAACGGAGCCATTTTCATCCTCCTCTTCTCCTTCAAGGCTAGCGACCGCTGCTTTCTTTTCTTCGAGCCTTGCCCCCCGTAGCACCAAGGAAGAAGAGCCACCAGCTTCGGCGACGGCGATCCTCCCCTCTTCGGGGACGACGAGCCTCTTCTTGAACAACCAAGCAGGCCCGTCAACGACAAGCGTCTCGAATTCGCCGCCCTCACCCAGCACGGCGCCGTCGCCTCTCACGATACTACCAAACCTGCGCATGGCCCTTCGGATGCGCGCGGCGCCCGCTTCCGACGTCGCCCGTTCCCAGAGGTGGCTCCCGTCCAGGCCTCCGCTGGCGACCTTGACGATCCGTCCCTCCAGCCCGGCGGCTTCCATGTCGCGCAGCAGCTGGGATCCGTCGTCGTTGTCGTCGGCGGGAGCGGCGGCAGGCGTCGGTAAGACGGGGTATTTCCAAAGGTAGGACAGCGGCGTGAGACCGAGACGGAGAGCGACTGACTCGACCCGCGTTCGCTGGTAGGTCGACAAGATGGCGCCGGAGCAGAGCGCGTCGGCCTCCGGATGTCGTTCCTTGACGGCCCGTAGCAACGGCACCATGGACTCGGTCTCGTCCCCTTCGGAGCCGGAGGCCTCGTAGTCGCGATCCCTACACTGTGCCCGGCCCCGGATCGCCATCCGATAAAGCGGGATCCCCGTCGCGGCCGCGTACAGAGGTAGAACCTGGTGACCGACCGTCTGGTACATGAAGCTATCCGGGTCGAGCGCCAAGTCATCATCATGCCCCGTCATCGGCGTCGAGTTCGGCGATCGCGACGGATCGATCATCTCGACCTCTACTTCATCCTCCTTTTCCTCTGTCTTCTCCCCGTCTCCGGCCGGGTAGAGGTTCGCCAGCGCGACGATGGAGTGCCCATGCTTCCGACAGTGAAGCAGGCTAAAGAAGCTGTCCTTGCCGCCGGAGACGAGGGCAATGACGTTGAGACGCTCCTGAGGCATTTTCTTCTTCTTTTTTTCTTTTTCTATCGAGGCTCGCCGGCCTTGGAGGCTTATCCGCGTTCTCATTACACCGTCGTAGGTTTCACAGCCATTGCGAAGATATTGCGATCACGACTCTCGGGTAAAAATTGACGCTACCTACCCTATACAGACTTCCATCCATCCAACTCTCGCGATGCTTATCTTCATCTAATCAATTTCGTCCCTTCAAAGACACCTGACAAGCTCACCAGCTCACCTCGTATTATCATCGATTTTCTCAATAATAAACTATAAATATAATCCCGAGAGCAGGATCTTTTCCCCAAAGGAAGCGCGTCATCTCCGTCGGCAGGCCGTAGAGTTGTATGTACTATCTTATGCACACACACACCACACACATCACTTTCCTAGAGGAGGGTAGGGGCCCTTTATGTGATTGTGGTGTGAGTGTGACGACTCGCTTCATCCTTTCCGTGCGACGACGCACTGTACCTCCGGACGAAGTCCGATCCTACTAGTATGATGCATTTCATAGCGGAAGCGGTTAAAAACAAGTATTCGTTTACTCTGCACGGAGTTATTCTCTACACTCAACTTTATCACCAAGCTTACACGAGAATTCACATCATGTGCCCGTAGGTATATACATACAATACATACATACTAGCCATGCAGCGCACATGCGAGATGAGGTAAAAGGCCCCAACATCCACATCCACCCGGACCTCAAGCCGGCCCCGGCCCGACCCGCACGGAAGGAGGACGGATAGCCCGTCCAGTCGCTGGGGGGGAAGTCCGACTTGGTGGGTGGAGAAAGTCAGCCAAGGCACACACACACACACAACCTACATACTACCACCCACCAGGGCCACCAACGTGGAAGCGTTAGCGACCTATGTATATATGTATGTACGGGGAAAGATGGATGACATTTACGGATACGGACACAAGTGGTCAAAACTCACCTGCATCTCAGTTCAGTTCACTTCAGTTTACGGAAAGTTCAGCTCCGAACAAAAAAAAAGCGGTGGCCGAGATTTCTTATGCACATGTTCATTAATTCATCTTTCAATCTCTTCCTCTCGTCATGACGTTTTACCCCCCCCCGAACGAACCACTATCCGTAGCGAGGAACGCCATGCCGGACAAGGGGGGAGAGATCTTCTCCCGTCTCTCAACTTCAGAAGAGCAAAGACCTCTCTCGGACCTAAGAAACCCAAGACTAGGTACGTCAGAGACACTTTCCCCCAGAACCACACAACTTTAACCTCATACTATCACATCACAAACACACACAAACATACTACATGTATCCGTACATACATACACACACATTACACACAAACTACACACAATCATTCACTCATAGTCACTCACTCATCTCATAATACATCCTTGCTCACTTCTTACATCCCATCATTGATGCCTTCACCTTATATGTACAGACCTATTCACACAGCCGTGACAAAAAAAAAAGTGACTACACTGCAAAAGTCGAGTCCGTGTCCAGCACTCTCGTAACCCTCGACTTTGCCCCTTCCAACCCCCCTCCCCATCACCCTCCTCACCTGCCCTACCTAAGTAGGAGCAAGTGAAGAGGACGAGGCAAGAAGAGCAGGCCATAGAATGTACCAAGAAAAAAAGATGGAAAAAACAGAGGGCGTAGGGTGGCCGTAGCCCAATCTTGCCATATACACAACACCTTCACCTACTCGTTCAGCGGCTCTTCGACAACAGGCCCAGAGGAGGTAGGCATAAACATCTCTAGCCAGTATCTTCTGCTTTCTCTCTTATTCTCTCTCTCTCTCTCTCTCGAAAAAAAAAAAAAGAAAACTCTCCCTTTTCCACCTTCAAAGCTTTGTATGTATGGTTTCCACCGTGGACGCCTGATGTGTGTGTGTGATGCCCAGAGGGAGAAGAGCAATAAAGACAAAGAATCGACGAATGCCATCGGCAAATATAAAGGAATAAGGCACTTGAGCCCTGCCCGATCATCAGGAACAATAAAGGCAAAGTTCCAAAAAGTTGAGATACACGAAGGTTATGAAGGAAAAAAAGAGGAAATAAAGTAAATAAAAAAGAAGGGTGTAAATGCAACATCATGAATAGCGCTGTGCAAAAAAAAAGGCGACTTTTTCTCTTTTTTTTTTCGACTTGGCCGCCCCCATTTCCCCTTTCCTCCCCCATCTACCGAACTGATATGTGTCTTGGGAAGAAAATAAAAGTAATAAACAGATTTCTTTGTTACCCTGACTGCCGGGATGGCATAACGAAAAGAAAAGAAAAAGCGAAGGTCATTAGAAACGTCGTATCATCTCTTTGGTTGGGATTCTTTGGTGTAAAAAGAGTTTCTTGTTTTTTGGGGGTGATGATTTTGTTTTTTTTCTTTTACTCGGCGCGCTTCCGCTTTCTCTTGGCAGGATCGTTTCCCTCTTCCGAGGACAGGTCGCTGGAGCTGCCAGGTATCTCGGAGGCAATCTGGAAGAGGACCTTGCCGTAGTTCACGTAGTCGTCGGCGGCGACGACGCTGGCATCGTAAACGGACGCCTCACCATTCTCGATGAGGTTCATGACCATGGCGCCGCCGGTGTGAGTCCTGGAATGCTGAGCGAGGTTGTCGCTGCGAGAAAACTTCTTGCCGCACTCGTGGCATTCAAACGGCTTCTCCTGCGTATGAAGAGAGCGGTAGTGACGCTTGAGGTGCTCCTGACGACGGAAACGACGGTTGCACAGTTCGCAGACGAACGTCTTGGAAGGGTCCTCGGTGAGGGACTGCTTGCGACCCCGGCGGTTGGTCGGGGCGGGAGCCGGGGTAGGCGCATCCTCGGAACCGGACGACGCGTTCGAGTCCGAGACGGAGCCGGCCTTGTCGTCGTCCGGATGCTGCTGGCTCGACTGGCCGTCGCTGGCGGCCGAGTTCATGGTGGGCTCGGCGGCGGGACTGGTGGATCTTCTTTGGCGCTTGTCGTCGTGGCCGTCTTCGCAGTCGTCGTCGCCGCCGTCGTCGCCGGTGAGGGGCGGCAGGACGGTGACGGCGTCGTCGTCGGCGATGAAGCTCGCGTGACCCAGAGAAACGACAGAGGAGGCGGTGCAAGCGCGAGGACGGGTCACGTCTGTAGAGGCGGTCCGCTGGATGGTGAGGTCGACGAGGCTCGAGAGGCCGTCGTCCGAGTCCGAGTCGGAAAACTCGTCGAGGCCCTGGGGCGCGGCCGGTACCAAGTCGTCAAAGGTAAAGACGGAGGCAGCGGTGCCGACCTTGGTGTCCACGAGGGGAGGCTCAAGCAGCTTCAGGTCGGCGGGAGCGGGAGCCGTCGTCGAGGAGACGGTCAGGTTGCGAGGGTCGCAAAAGTCGACGTCGCTCTCCGACGCGATGGAACGAGCGTATTCGTACGAAGACGGTGACGGGGAGAGAGAAGGGCACGATGAAGGATCGCTGAGAGAAAGCACATTGGCGGGCGGATACTGCTGAAAGTACACTTTGTGCCCAAAAAGGGTTAGCCTAGGGACATGGCCCCGCCACCGGCGCGCGCAGTGTATTTATAGGGGGGGGGGGGGGGGGGGCTGAAGTTCTCTCTTCCTCACACACACACACACCAAGACACCTGAAAGGAAGGGCGGTGATGTGAGGCTTAGAAGACGACGATGCTGATGATGTGCAGAGGTTTGTAGTTTAAAAAAAATAGACTTGCAGGGGCAGTAAGGGGGGGGAAAGATGCAAGAGGGCCCAAGGCAAAGTAAACACACAAAAACTCACCAGGTGTCATGGGCGGCGATGCGCAACTCGTCCACTCAAGAGACATCATGTCCACCGTGTCAAAGGCCATCTTGACTCCGCCGAGATCGTCTAGACCGGAAAACATGGGGTTCATGGGCGTCTGCAGAACCTCGCGGGTGTTGGGACTCCCCAGCGTGCTGCTCGACGCCGACAGTGGCGGCGTGGCGGGCAGGTATTGGTAAGAGTCGCCGAGCCCCGTCTCCAAGACGAACAGCGGCTTCTGCAGCGGAGAGCTGGTCGGTGTCAGGGCGCTCTGGGCCGGTGAGCAGGGCATGGCCGTCGACGACATGAGTGACCGCATGGCCGGATACATGGCGGCCGAAGGCTTGGTCTTGGCGTCGTGCTGAAAGTGGAAGACGGGCGGTTGATTCATAATGGATGTGTTGTTGTCCATGGCTGAGCGTCAAATAAAATCAGCCCAAAAGTCTCGTCGACCGTGTTGACAGTCTCTCTCACCTCGCGAGCCCAAAGTGTTCCTTGTTGGTTGGTGTTCGTCGTCGTCGTCGTCTTTTTCGAGTGTGAATTAGGTAGGTAGGTAGGTAGGTGTGTAGTATTCTTTGGTGGTGTACAGAAGATGAGGCGGAAGAAAAAAGAACAAGTAGAAGAAGAAGAAGAAGAAGAACAAGTTGATGGTATAGGAGGCCCTGAGTGGGGGTAAGGACTGGACGACAAGTCTCCTCAGAGGCGAGACCAGCTGTATTAGGGCTCGAGACAGATTGTGATGTTGTACATGGGACAGCTCCGTTGCCTGCTCTGTCGGTGGCTACACAGGGCTAGACAAGGTGGCAGAAGCGTGTGTTGAAGGTGTTTGTGAGTTGAGAGTCAACGAGGGAGAGGCGGATGGGTGTGTGAGTGTGGTTGTTTAGGAAGACGTTGGGATGTTGACAGGCAGTTTGATCTGATCAAGGAAGGGCCAGGAATCGAGTCGTTCCTCAAGGTTATTTTTTTCGTTCTGATTTCTTAAAAGAGAAAGGAAAGAGAAGAAATCAAAAAGGAAGAAAGTAAAACGAATTGTGTTGGAAGAGGATGAGACGGAAGTAAAGACGTAGAAGAAGGAAGAGAAGCCAGAAGAAGAGACAGGAAGAAGAAGGAAGAACCAAGACTGTGAGTCGCCCAAGATTTTTGATAGCAAAGGAAAAAAAAAAGAAGAAGAAGAATATAATAATAATGATGATGATGATGGCAGAAATAAAAATGAAAAAAAAAAAAGAAGAAGAGAAGAAGAGAGTACACAAGATGCGTCCGGGTTGCCGATCGTACGGGCGGCGGACGGATGAACGGGGTCCATAAGTACTCTCTCTCATATGCTCATCGGCACAGGGCGACGCAGGCCAGGATCAGCGGAAAGTCGACCAAGACCGGGCCATCCAAGAGACGACCGCCGGCAGCAATAGGCATGGCCCCAAGTGGGAACCTCGAGGATTGCCTCCACACGCTTGTCTCACTCGAGAGAAGCTGACTAGGGGAGGGGAGGGGAGGGGAGGGGAGACCAGGGTGTGGGGGAGAGAGAGAGAGAGAGAGAGAGAGGCGGCACGCACAGTTGGGGACGACCACCACCACCACCTGTCTTGATGCCACGCCCTCCCCTTCCCTCTGAGGTGTGGATGGAAAGGAAGAAAAGACACACGCCCCCCCCCCCCCCTCTTCCCCTGCCCTTCCCTTCCCTTCCCCCTCCCCCCTGTCAGAGAGGAAGAGCGAGTGTGAGAGCGAGAGACATCTTTCTCAGCGTACCTATTGGGGGGGAGGGGGTGGGAAAGCAGCTGCGGAGGAGGAGGATTGGGCGGAGGGTGCGGAGGAGGCTCGGACGCACTGCAGGCCTATCAGAGGGAGAGACCGAGAAGAGGAAGAAGATGCAGAGTTGTGTGAGTAAGTCGAGTGAGTGAGCGAGTAGAGTTGGTGTGAGATGGATGCATGATGATGATGATGATGATGATGATGGGAGGAAGAGACGAGAAAGAGCCAGCCCAGAAGAGGCCTCCGTCCCGGGCGGTCGACCTACCATGACCAACCAACCTACGTCTACCAACCGAAGCACCATCCATCCGTAGCGAAGCGCCCGGTCGGAGTAGCGGATACCTCGCCTCCCATCGGCCTCTACCCACCGCGCCGCATGGCAGCGGGCGGAGCAAGCGGAGCATCCCACGCATGAGCGGTTGTACACGCGCATGCACAGCATGGTACCGTGCACACGGCCGATACCAACGGGGGGGGGGGGGGGGGCTTTTTTTTTTTTTTTTTTCTCCTTCTCCCCCCCCCCCCTGGCGCAAACAACCGACCCCTTCCCTTTCTCGCGCCCCCGCCGTTC
>PDHP01000058.1:48350-70550 GCA_003339455.1 Ophiocordyceps camponoti-leonardi (nom. inval.)
GCGGGGGGGGGGGGGGGGCGGGGGCGGCGGCGGCGGGGGGGGGGGGGGCGCCGCGGCGCGGGGGGGGGGGGGGGTGGGCGGCGGGGGGGGGGGGGGGGGGGGGGGGGGGGGGGTCTTTTTTATTCTTCTTGTTCTTCTTGTTCTTCTTCTTCCTTGGAAAAAAAAAAGACGATTTCAGTTTTACGGATACTGACTTGACTTGACTGACTGGACTGACTTCATGTTTCCCGTACATATGTACGCCTTTTTCTCCCCTGTCCCCCCCTCCCTGCCCTTGTCCCGCGGCTCTCTCACTCTCTCTCTCTCACTCTCCCGCTTCGTTCGAAGCCGAACCGCAAGATCGATGGTCGACCCGGGGAAGAGGGCAGGGCAGGGGATGAATGAAGAGAGATGGCACAAAAAAAGAGAATAAATCCAATAAAAAAAGAAGAAGAAGAAGAGAGCAAGGGCGAATTACTGGCCCAGGTGTGTGTGTGTGTCGCTGCCTGATGATGATATGATATGCGCCGTCGGGCAGCCGGTTCTCCCGGTGTTTGCCAGCTGATCGACTTTTGACACCTAATGGAGGTACGTACGTACATACTACATACACCGCACGTATAACCGAATGAAAGTATGGACTTACGTATCTGCGCATTTGTGTTGTTTTTTTTTCTCTTTCCTAGGATGCCGCACATGTCATACTCGGTAGGACTGCGTACGCGTCGCCATGTTGCCTTTGATTCGATTCGTCCGCACTCGTGTAGGTAGGTATGTTAATGTATGAGTGATAGTGAGTGAGTGAGCGATAGAGAAGGTGAGTGTGTGTGCATGAGTGTGCGTACATACATACATACATTCATACATAGTATGTACATACTACATACTACGTGTGTGTGTGTGTGTGAGTCTGTGAGTCTGGAGTGTTATGTCTGTGTGTATGTATGCGTTGCGTGTGAGTTGAGAGAGAAGTGTGTGTGTGTGTGGTGTGAGTTGATGAGCCTGTTCTAATTCTGGACCGGGTCCAATCGCAAGCCCCGGCTAATGATTGATGAGCCACGAGACGGCGTCAAACAACATACGTATCCGCCCGCAAAGAAATACGAAACACCACGCTTAATTGTGTGCGTAGTATGAGCAGGGGTCAGACGACGAGCTGCTTCTTTCTTTCTTTTACAGTGGCAACAGAGACGTGAAAAAAAGAAAGCAGAGCAGTGGAGAGAGAGAGACATTTCCACCCCCCTCAAGAAGAAGGGATGTCACTGCGGAGAGGAGAAGAAAGGTACGGGAAGAGCCAGAGACGGAGAGAGGAAAATACATGTATGTACGAATACATACCTACGGATAGAGAGAGAGAGCACAAGGGAGTCAAAGACCGATGAACCACCAAGTAGTATGTAAGAGACCCCGAGTATCAGAATAGGACAGACATAAAGAAGAAGGAAAAAAAAAAGAGAAGGGTGTGTGTGTGTGCCATACGGATAGTGAGCACGGGGTCATGACAATGCACAAACTTGCTGTGCACCGCTGCTAAGCCACGCGTTTAAGAAAAAAAAATGACACACACCCACTCACTCACTCAGAGTTCACTCACACTCAAACCCACACAGACGTTGATGTAGGTACCTACGTACGGATAAGAAGAGAAGAAAGCAAACGATTCATTCATCAACCAGTCAGAGAAAAGAGAAGAAGACACCAAAAGTTCACAAACGCCGAGCACAAATCCGCCCCTTCTACGGATAGGCTGCGCAATGCAAAGCGAGTCACTGCATAGCCCTGCATGATGATAGAGGAGGCACCCCCCATTGGCTCGGACCATGCACAAAGAAGCTGGGCCAAGTGAAGTTTTGAAAAGGAAAGAAAAAGGCCGGAGGGGGTTACGGATTAGGTGTGTTGATATGGGAAGTACATACATATACAGACGCTAGTACGGATATGAATGAACAAATGAATGAATGAATAGATGGATGAAAAAAGTGCGCGTTGAGTGGGTGAAGTGAGTTGCTTGAGTTGTGAGTGTGAGTGTGAGTTGTGAGTTGTGGTGAAGTGAGTTTAGTGGCACGGATAGTGAAGTGAGCACTGAGCTCCCCAGACGGGTATTGATTGGCAGGGCAGGGAGCGGGAAAAGAAGGGAAGAAGGGGGGGGAAGCCGGCGCGCGCGCTTGCATGGCCCGCCCCCAAATCTGGGCTAGGTCCCCTGAAAGGTACTAGGTAGGTAGCAGTCAGTAGCTGGTATCCGTAGCTAGCTGGTAGCTGGGCTTCGCCCTCGGACGGCCCGCCCGCGCGCGAGCCCCCCCCCCATCAATCCATCCATCCATTCAAAGGCCCTACCTTCCCAGCTACTATCTATCCGTCACACCGGCAGCCAGCCAATGCAAGGCACATACAGACGGGTGGCGTACATACGTATGTACGCTCTGATCAGCGAGCGAGAGAAAAAAACGACCGAGTGGCAGACGGACGGACGGACGACGAACGAAAAGGAAGAGAGGGAGGGACGGAGAGAGATCTGGGCGGCTCGCTCAGGATGATACGAGACCACCACCACCACCACCACCGCCACCACCGTCTTCAGCGGCGGCGGCAACAGCATCAGCAGCAGCAGCAGCAGCAGCATCATCATCGACCTCATGTCAGGGCCACCCGTCTTGTCCCCCCATCACATGGTCCCACGCCCCAACCACATGGTAGGTATCATCCCTCATTGATGCTGATCATCCGTACCGAGGACGGCTTGACGAGGCCATGGACCGAAAACAGGCACCATGCCGTGAGCGTCGCACACAGTCATACTCATACTCATATCATATCCGTACATATATGTATGATATATGGGCATGGGGCTTGGCTGAACGGCGGCAGGCCAAGCGGGCCATGGTCGTGTTCTGTCTTCCCTTTGGTCGGTTCCTTCTCTTTTTTTTTTTTCTTATTTTTCTTTTCCTTCCTCTCACATCGTCACCCCGTTCATCATCTGTCATTCTGTCTCCCATCTCGACCAACTGCGAAGCGTCGTCATAAACCCGACCCTCGCTTAGATGGGGGAGGAAACCAGGGGAAGATGTGAGTGAAATGGGGCAATAGGTAGCAACAGCAACAGCAACAGCAAAAAAAAGTAAAATCAATAGGAAAAAAAAAGAAAAATAAAAGAAAGGGATTGAGAGCCCATCATTCATTCATCGTTTCCCCCACGCCAAACCCATGCACACAGATGGGTTGACTGCCGGCTCGGTTCAGTCGACGAACGGCGCGGACGGCACTGCTCCCCTAGCTTCAGCTAACCCACCGAGACAAGGGGGTGGCCGCCCCAAGGAGAGGGGAGGGGGGAAGGAAAAGGATGACAACGACGAGAAAGAAAGAAGGAAAGAAACGAGAGAAAGGAAAAGAAAAAGAATAGCTTTGAAGAGGGGGGGGAGATGGTCCGTTGTTTACTAGTAAATTTAGTGATAGCATTACGGGTATAGTAGTTTAGCTACGGATACTAGGTGAGAGGTAGTAGTAGTATCCAGGCGGCCCCCTATCTTAGATTGACAGGAGAGAAAATAAGAATAAAAAATCCCCCGACGCAAGTGGTCGAAGCCGTCAACAAAGGGCGGGGAAGGGGGGTTCATCTTCGAGAGGTATATCCGTAATGTGAGGATAGGCCCGGCGTTCATCTTTGCAACCCAACCAACCGATTCCCGCCCGGCTGGGATTCCTACTCCTCTTGCTAGGTAGCCAGCATCCGTACCCCATGTACGGGATCCCGTAAGATGGATGGGAAATATTTCTCGTTCGTCCCGCCGCGGGATAAAAAAACACAAAAAGTAAAATCAACGGGAAAGCGGCCTACCGAGATATTCGGCCTTTGGTCCGGGATGGAACGGGAAGGGGAAAGGTATGTAGGTAGGTATCCGTAACCGGGCACCGACGAGGAAAAAGAAGGGTCATGAGAATCGCGGGTGAGAAGAAGAAAGGAAGTATGTACGGATAATGAGTTTAAACGCTAAGAAGAGACCAAAAGGAAAAAACCCCCCGTCTGTTTTCTATCCCTAGTAAGCTATTCCATCTACCCAAGACCAAGGGAAAAGCAACAAGGCTCATCGTCTAGTCTCCCCGGATGACGGGAGCCGGCCGCGCGGCGCCGTTTCCAACCCATCTATCTATCTATCTATCCATGCCTGCCTGCCTGGCTAGTATCCGTAGATGGTTCGACCTAGGGAACCGGGGAACGATGAACCAGAAACCGTAGAAAGCCTCTTTTTTTTCCAAACGGTTTTTTTTCTTTCCTGTTCTTTGTTTTTCCTTTCTTCTCTGGAAATAATGCCTAAACTTGAGGGGGAAAAGAGAGAGAGAGAGAGAGGATGTGTGTTTATGGACGGTACGAGAAAGAAGGGGGAAACGAAGACGTGTAGATCAGCGTTAGAAGGGAAAAGAAAGTGAATAAGAAAAGAAAAAGCGGATGACAAGGCAGGCAGGCACACGGTAGGGCCAGGTCAGGTCGATAACATGGTTATGGATGATGAATGCGCGGATGGGGAAGAAAGAAAGAAAGAAAGAAAGAAAGAAAGAAAGAAAGAGAGAAAGAGAGAAGCGGCAAAGCGGCCGCATGGATGAGACGAACGGCTTGCTCCATTGTTTTTTATTTTATTTTACTGGGCTCACGCCTTGCATGTAGGTAGTCCTTCTCTGTGGATACCTTCCCTTTATGCGTACGGAGATTTTATGTATATCTTGGGGATTTTTCCTTGGAATGTTTAACGTGAAAGGAAGAAAACAGAGAGTTACGAATACTCCGTAGAGAGAAATTGACAGAGAAACTGTTGTTCAAGCCTAGACTGACAGAGAAGAAGAAGAAAAGAAGAAGAAGAAAGGAAAAGGAAAAGGAAACAGCCGTAGATCTACCGTCCACTAGCCTCCCTACTAGTCCCCCGTACCTGACTTATGTATAAGGGCCACAAGGGGAATCCACCCGCTCGACCCGCCCCGCCCCGCCCCACCCGGCCCCGCCCCGCTAAGGCTTCTGAATATCTCGGGAACCTAGGCCTCGTAGCTTCTCCTTGCGTTCTTATACGCAGGGAAGCCAAAAGTAAGGTATTAGGTTCTTAGTTAATTAACTATTCTAGGTATCTATTATACGTAGTATATATACGAGGTTATATAACTAAGGAGGGTATAGGCCCTATAGACCGGGCTATAAGGATCCTTATTACTCTCTTCCTTAGATTAACGTTCGCGTTAATTAATATATATATAAAAGAAAAATATTAATTAAAGAATAATAGAATTAGGGTAGGCCGGCGGTAGTATAAAGGCGTTTATAATCTTACTCTAGGAGAGTTCTACTACTATACTAAAGGCTATAAACGGGGTAGCTATCTATCGTATAAGCCGGGAAGAGATTTATTCTATTATAGTAACTAGGTAGTATAAAACCTCCGGATAATATAATCGTATAGGTATTACCGGGGTAATAGGCTATAATAGCCTAGGGGCTATCGTAGTATAGCTCCTACTTCTTTATATATTACCGTACTCGAAGTACCTAATCTCTAGTACTAAATATACGGATTAGGCCTTTCTTCTCCTATAGATATACGCGGGTATATACTCTAGCGGCCTTAATACTTATAATATAGGAATACGCGATCGGCGCCTAATACTTATTAGCTAATTCCTTTACCTATAACGTTTCCTTATTATCTATAGGATTTCGAACGTATACTATAAAGGAAGGATTAGGTATTAAGTTATCTAATAGCCGGGTACCGTATAGTAGGAAGAATAGGCTATAGTTAAAAGGTTTAATACGGTAGTTATAAAAGTATATAGTATAAAAGTAATAGGTAGAAAATAGGAGGTTTAGATCGTTAAGATAAAAGCGGTTAATAATAACCTTTAGTACGCTATTAGCCTATTCGACTTTACTATTCCTACGAGGGCGGGTAGGCGTTATAGGGCGTACGGTAGTACCTTAGGCTACGTAAAAACGGTATACCTTATTACTACTAAATATAGTAGCGTTATTATTAATAATCTCTTTAGGCGCGCTAAAGGTTTTCTTAATCTTATATAATAATAGCGTTATCGATAGGAAATCTATTATCGGTACGATTATAAAGACTAATTAACCTATAGCGTATTCTATTATATTAAGGATCTACTAGCCCTTATAACTAGTATAATTAATCGCCTAATACGTTAAGGGTAGCGGCGGTATTAATAGGCGTAGGTTAAGTAGTAATAGGTTTAGGGGCTTTATTAGTTAATACTATAGGTACCGACGAATTACTTTATAGGCTATAAGCGGGAACTTAGGATACTAATACTTCGCTACTAGGAACCTTATCGTCGTACTAATACTACTATAGCTATTAGCCTTATATACCTTCTATATAGCTATAACGAGGTTCTCGAATTCGGGTACTTATAATAGCGTAATTATTCCTACGAGATCGCTAAATAGATCGCTAGGCTTAGATTATAGTACCTTA
Organism: Ophiocordyceps camponoti-leonardi (nom. inval.); assembly: GCA_003339455.1. Classification (NCBI taxonomy): domain Eukaryota; kingdom Fungi; phylum Ascomycota; class Sordariomycetes; order Hypocreales; family Ophiocordycipitaceae; genus Ophiocordyceps; species Ophiocordyceps camponoti-leonardi. Next base: position 54,803 of record PDHP01000058.1, read on the forward strand.
TAAATACGGAAGAGCTTCTAATTATAAATATAGAAGTTATTTTTAACCTAGGCTACGTTAATCCTTCGTAAGAGTAGCGTTTCGTAGTCGAAATACTCGAGAATAGCTTATAGGTTAATACGGTTAAGCTCGTCGGGATAGGTTATTTTAGTATTATTATCGTATTCTTCGCTATTATTAGGTTCGTCGGGATTAGTACTATTAATATTATCTCCTTCCCCTTCGTCGGTAGGAAAAACGAAGTAGGTATTATTATTATCGGGCGGGTAGGAGAGGTAGTTAGTAAGAACGTTAGCCTTACTACTATAGTATACGATACGGATACTATAGTACTTAACGATATCGAGGAACCGGATTATATACGCGGGCTATTTAGCCTTAGTACGTATTATCTTTAAAGACTCGTAATCTATAACGATAGTAATATTACTACCTTCGACCTAATAGTACTAGTATTATAAAGTAAGAAGGATAGCTAGAAGCTCGTATTCTTAAGTAGAATAATACTATTATATTAGTATAAGCTTTTTCGAGAAATAAGCGATAAGGTAGAGGAAAGATTTAATAGTTATACCGTATAGGTATAGCTAAAAAAGACTAGCGCCTATATATTTCTACGAGGAATCCGCTTTAAGAACGTAGGGTAATCGCTAATTATAGGGGGTAATAATAAAAGTTATAGTAATAATATCCCTAATCTTCCTCTAAGACTCCTATACTTCGGCGGAAAGGGTAACTTTCTACTTCTTAGGATTAATTATAAGCTTATTTAATAGGAGGGAAAGTTTAGTATAGTTATAAATTAGGTAATAAAAGTAGCCTACGGCGTATACGAAGGCGCGGATTTCTATCGTAGTCGATAATATAGGGCGATCCCTAATAATAACGACCTTAGAAGGGTTAGTACGAATACTATCGCTATTAATAAAGAATCCTAGTAAAATACTACGGCGAACGAAGACCTTAAACTTAGGAGTATTTAGAAGGAGACCGTATTCCTCGAAGTAGGTAAATACGCGAAGAAAACGGGCGTAAAGCTCTTTAGGCGTACTAGCCTAAATATATACGTCGTCTAATAGGCCGGATACGAATTCGCGGAATAGCTTAAGGACCTCTTCTATAAAGGCTTAAAAAGTTATAGGGGTATTATAAAGGCCGAAAGGTATTATAATCTATTCGTAAAAACCGGATAGTATTATAAAGGCGGCTCTCTCGTAGGTAGTAGGGCTAAGCTTAATATACTAGAATCTATCCTTTAGGTCTAATAAAGTATAGTATTCGTAGCTAGTAGTATATTAGATCTTATCTATCGTATTAGGGAGCGAGTAAGCGTATTTCTTTATATAGTTATTAAGCTTACGATAGTTAACGTAGATACGCTAAATAACCTATCCCTTATTATTATATTAAAGGCTAGAGGGAGCCTTTTTAGGGGCTAATATTAATAATAATAACTACGGGCTTTTACTCTTCTAGATAATACTACTATTATACTTCTTAATAAAGTCTACGATAGCTATAGTCTAAGTAGGGCTATAACGACGAAGCGGGAGCTTAACTAGCGGGCTATCTCCTATATTTATATTATAGACCGTCTTCGCGAGCTTATCGTTATACCGGAGCTTAATATCGAATAGCGGAGGGAAACGTCGTATATATTCGTCTATAAACTTTATAGCCTAGGCTAGTATACTCGTATAGAATTTAATAATCGCTAGCGTCGATAGAGTAATAGCTATTATAGTATAAATAGACGAAAAATATATTAGGGTATTTTCCGGGTAAAATAATAGTTTTTTAGGTAGACTATAAAAACGTATATAACTATTAGCTTCGTAGGTAATCTAAAGAGTATAGAAAATACTATAGCCGAGTATTAACTCGCCGGGGAATATACTATTAGGTATAACTCCGTAAGAAATTATAATTATTATACTCTAACCTATATCTATTTACTATTAAATATCTAGTATAGTATTATAATTAACTCGGGGGCCTTAATTACCCCTAATACTATATATTTTTATTACCGCTAATAGGTATATAATACTAAGTTCGGAAGCTAGGCTCTTATTAATATATAATATTATATATTTATAGTCGAAAAAGGTTATTAAAGTACGTTTATAGTAATAAGCTTTAAAAACCCTATATAGCTATCCGAAGCCCTCTCTTAGAGGCCTAGGAGGTATATCGCGACTATTTACCGCTATAAGGTAGACGGTATCGTATTCCTATTTATTAGGCGTTTCTATTTCCTCTTATAAAGTAGTAAGGATAATAGCTATCTATTTATCTTCTTCCTCGGTATAGTAGATAGGATCCGCGTTATCGTTATCGGTAGTAGGTTCTTTAAAATAGATACGCGGGGACCCTTTTATAAATCCTAACCCTTTCTTCCTACTCTCTCGTCGATAGAAACGTACTATAGTATAGCTAGTATAGTAGGCAAGGCGCTATAACTTACTAGTTAATTAGACGTTTTCCGTACGGGAGGGAGCGGTCGAAGACGTCTTAGGCTATTTTATTAGTATACGGTAATCCTTAGTATAGTAGCCGGGCTTATTATAATTAAAGTACGTATTATTAACGGTATAAGCGGCGCCTACGGCGTATATAATAACCTCTCCGGGGTCTATAGCTAAGTATACGGCTATACTATCGGTATAAGGGTCGGAAATCGGCGTTAAAAAAAAGGCGGCTAGGGGAGGATTTTAGAGTTAAATACTAGGAGGCTTACTATCGGAGGTCTTAGTAACTCTCTAGGATTAATACGGCGTAACTTCCTAGGTTTATATAATAACCGTAGGCTTACCGAAAATATCCTTAATAGGCTAGTATATCTACTTATACGTTATATAAACTATCTTATCGAGTAGCTCTATATTAGAGAGCGAATAGGCCTTATCGCGGATTAATCCCTATATCCTTAGAAGGAATTACTATATATACTAGGAGATAATACTATATATAGCCGGGGATATATAGCTACCCTCTAGTAATATATAATAGGAATTACGGATTCGCTAAACGAAATTTAGGATCGTCTTATCCCTAATAGGGGCTATCTACGTATAGCCGGATAAGGGGGACGTTAAAATACCTTAATCTAAAAGAACTATAAGAATAGCCTCTAGTAAAAATATCTATATAGGGGAGCGGATATCGATCTATTTCTATAGCTTATAGAAGTCCTTAAGAAACTAATCGAAGGCTTTAATAGGCTATAACTTATACGGGATTATATTATAGTATAGCGTATACTAGATCCTCTAGACCTTATAAAGCGTTTAGAATTTAGTATAGTAAAGCCTAAAATCCTTATTAAATAAGACGTTATTCTTAAGGTATACTAAAGAATAGTTAACGTTATAATAAGACTTAGTATATAGTAAAAAACGCCGGATAAATTACTCGGTAGACTAGTTAAACCTAGTATTATAAGGGACGTAAAACTCGTAATTAATATTAAGGCGGTCGTTATAAGGGTTATACTCTAGGTCCTTAGAATTCTAGATAGGCGATTCTTCTATATAATAACGGATAGGTAGAGCGTTATTAATAGGCTAAGTCGGGGTAATTATAGTAGGGGCCGGGAATAAAATAAGGATAGGGGCTAGGGTAAGGGTAGGGATAGGGGTAGGGGGTAGTTATAGCTAGTCCTAGAAAAAATACTAATATTTAACGCACGGGGGTATCCTATCGAGAATAGCCCGGATACGATAAGATAAATTATTATTAATAGATTAATCGTTAAACGTAGGTAAAGGGCTATAGGGTATAGGGTCGGAAGTAGTAGGTAAGTAATTAGAAAAAGCGGGGATAGAGTCTTAAAACGGCTTCGGGGATAAAGGCTTATCCTTCTTATAGCCCTTTATAAACTTCTATATCGACTAGGATTATCGGAGGAAAAAATCGTCTATTAGGCTACTAAAATACTCTTCCTAGTCTTTAATAAGATCTTTAAGGTATTCCTCCTAGTTATAAAAGCCTTCTTCTTAGTCTTAAGAGATCTTTCTAAGTCGTTTATCTTACTCGCGGAGGACTATATTTATCTTCTATTCCGTCTACTAGCGGAGCTAATTAATTATAGGCTTCTTTCCTTAACGGGGCTCTTATCCTATAGGCTCCTTACCCTTATAGGTAGAAGGACTAGGGTTATTATCGTTATCGCCTTCGCTATTAGGCGATAATAGGTTAGTATAATCCTCTTCGTAAGTAGATATATCGGGTACTATAAAAAGGAAACTAGGGGTAACCTAATAAAAATACGTATTTTTAAGGCTTCTAAATATCTCGGGAACCTAGGCCTCGTAGCTTCTCCTTGCGTTCTTATGCGTAGGGAAGCCAAAAGTAAGGTATTAGGTTCTTAGTTGATTGACTATTCTAGGTATCTATTATGCGTAGTATATACACGAGGTCACATGACCAGGGAGGGCGCAGGCCCTACAGACCGGGCTGCAGGGATCCTCACCGCCACGGGCCCCGCCGGGACCTGAAACCATGGGAGTGGGACTCTCTCTCTCTTTTCTGTCCCCTTGGGCTGCTAAGCCTATCTTAGATTAGACCTGAAAAAGGGCAGAAGAGACGAGACGGGGGACTTCGTTCTTATGCTACTAGGTAGTAGTTTATGCAGGGCCGGGATTTTTCTTTCTTTCTTTCTTTCTTTCTTCCTTTATGAAACAATGTGAAAAAAAAAGAGTATTACTATTTTCCGCACCCTATTTATCTATTTTCCGCATCCCCTTCCAAATCGAGGGTACTAGCCACCCGACCGGGCAGACGACCCCGCACCAGCCTGCGCCACCTATCTTTGGTACAAAGGCATGGCGGATTAAAGAGCCACTCGTAGTACCGCGGTACCTCTCCATCTCTTCAATTCTCCTCAATTAAAGCCGTAGCGCCCGGCAGAATCACTCTCTACGGGCAGCGCCGGCCGTGATCACTCTCTGCAGGCAGCGCCGGCCTAATCCCTCTATGCAGGCAGCGCCGGCCGTAATCCCTCTGTATAAGGCAGCGCCGGCCGTAGGGTTGAAATTAGGTACTTCTAGGACTACGAGTAACTTCTAAGGTCTCCATGACTTTGTACCGTGGATGGGTGGCGTAGGCTGGCGCGGGGTCGCCCGACCTAGTAGGGATGTTGGTATCCTGATTTGGAAGGGGATGCGGAAAATAGATGAATAGGGTGCGGAAAATAGTAATACTCAAAAAAAAATGCCCATTCTGGTATTTGCACTATTCGATGTGCAGTGACTGCTACGTACATACCTCATCATGCATAATGTGCAACTTCAGCTTTCCCAAGGTTGCATCTGTGCGCGTATGAGTATGACTAACGAGTATCCGTATGACGTCTGAGGACTACATTTCTTCTTCTCCCCCCCCCCCTTCGTTGCTCCCTCCCTCTTTCTCTCCCTCTCCCCCTTCTTCTTCTTTTGTGTGTGTGTGTGTGTGTGTGTGTGTGTGTCATCATGTCATGGAAAGCTTCTAGACGGAGGAAGGGGGGGCGAGAGACCGAGAGTACATATGTATCAGTCTATATCAGACATTGACGTATGCGCGTTGCGTCTGTGTGCTTGGCCTTGACGGCTTACAGTACATAGTATGTACGAATGTATCTGCGAATTCGAGGCATGATACGGATTCTCTATGCAATTGAGCTCTGTGCATGACTCTCCGTACAAAGGTAACAAGTACGGATACTATAATGCCCATCTGTATCCGTGTATCACGCATGATTGCCCAGAAGAGGGCAAAAGGTTGGCAGGCTGGCCTGCCTATAACCTGGACCTCGTCCTCCATAGACCATATTTCCGAGCCTATCCGTAGAATGCGCATACAGCATACATACTATGTATTCGTGTGTATGTACGGTTACTATGTATGTAGTAATATCCTTGCATTAGCAGCAAGCAGTTCTCGTCAATGACGTGAAACGTTGCTCATCATCACTTTGCAATGCGCGCATGCATAGCAGGTCCGTACATGCTATCCGTATATTATACTCCGTATATGTATACCATGTACGAATCACGATGCAGGTATAACTTTGCCAACTCCACGGACTCTACGGATACCTTGGATAAAAGGTGCCTGTACGGAAGTATTCGCTAGTAGTACGGAGTAGGTCCTATGCATGGACGGATATGTGTAAGGATGGATATACGGCGTAGCACCAAGTTGGTACCTAAGCAAGCAAGCAAGCAGCCAGAAAAACCTCGTTGGTGGCGCAGCGACAACGACAGCGGCAGCGGCATGAGCATCGCATCGCATCGCATATCGCATCGCACCGCATCGCACCCCGTCATGGGCCGCGACCCCGTCCGTACCTTGCATTAGCAGGGACAAAAGAAGTCCAAAGAGAAGAGAAGAAAAGAAAAGAAAAATCCAACAAAGTGCCTACGTGTGTACGGATACATACGACCTACCTTCCCCCTCCTCTCATAGTCTATCGACGACATCTGCATGCTTGCTTGCTTGCCTGCCTGCGGACGACCTACATACAGACAGGCTACAGACAGGCTATCCGTACAGCTACGGGTACAGACAGGCTGCATCCTACAGGCTATCTACCTAGGTATGAGCAGTAGCCTGCTTCAGCTTCAGCTTTGCTACGGGCAGCATACACCTACTCCGTATCCGTACAGGCCACCGTACATACATACTAAAACAAGGTTGTTTTCTTCTCCAAGCTACCAATGCAATCATACTGCATACACGTATGTACGGATTCCTATCCGTATGCAGTGCGTTCACACACACACACACACACACACACACACACACACACACACAGCATCCCTACTGCCTACCTGCCTAGTACCTTACCTACCCGCATGCCTACACACACACACACACTTCGTCGCCGTTGGGCGGTGTGTCAAGCAAGGTGCCAATGTCTCGATAACATTTCTTTCCTCCGTAGAGGTGAGGTGAGGTGAGGTGAGGTGAGGTGAGGTGAGGTAAGGTCAAAGGGGGTGATGGGTGTGAAGAAGTATTTTTCTTTGCCGGCGTCCCGCGAGCTTCTTTCAACTTAGCACATGCATTAAACATACCTACTACGGATACTCATAAAACATCACCATATCCACGATAAAGAAACTCCCATCTATATCCGTAATAGCCATGAGAATTATTTTTTTTTTCCTCTTCACCGCCGGCACCTCTCTTTTTCCGCCTTTGCTCTCTTTTCTTTTCTATCATCGTCCTCTTACCTTAGTACCTATCCGTTGATATTCCTCCTCTTATTTATTAAACGGCCACTTTACTATCCATGTCCATACATAGGTATATGTTTATACGTATCCGTGGGAAAAGATGAGAAAAAAGAGGCAGAAATTTCCTTGGTGGTGAGAAGAGAAAAGTTCTCGGCTTCCCTTTCATTTTAGAAGCATTCTAGAAAAGAAAGATGCGGCTCTCTCTCTCTCTCCCTCTCTTCCCTTCATCTTCTTCACTGACTTACTTACCCCTTCCCTCCACCTCCGCCACAGCGTCACATCTGCCCTGTCTCGTCCAAACTCCCCTACCCTTTCCCTTTCCCTTTGCCTTTTCCCCCTCCACGAAGGTAACCTCTTCAGTCAAGGACCAAAGACAAAAACAAGGGTTCACTTCCTTCTTTTCTTTCTTTCTTTCTTTCTTCATACAATAGTTTAAAATGCTTTGAGGTCGGATCCTCTTTTCCACCCCCTTGTAATTCCCCCCCGTCGTTCCGTGCCCCGGATTTCCTGAAATTCTCTTCACATGCGGGATAATGATATATAACTCAAAAGAAAAAGAGAAGGTAAGAATTTTTTTAAAAAACTGGGAACATTTTATTATTCTCGTCGCCTGTTTCATATGCATCTTTCCTCTCGAAGAAATCCATCCTCTAATCTTATATTATAGAAGGAAAAGAAAAGATAAACAGGAATACAGATATTGCTGAGCAAGTCTCTATACCCGACTCTGCTCGACGCGCCCAACACTCATCCATCATCCTCGTCTTTTCCAAGACAAGACATGTATGTAAGGTACGGATGGAGGAAAGGCACGCTATCCGTACAAACCAACTGCGTTGCCCCATCCCCCCCTTTCCCATTTCTCCCCATCCCCTGTTCCTTGCTCGTAAAGGAAGACTAGATAGAGGTCTCCCGGCGTCGAACTCTAACCGCACTTCCAGCCCTCTCTTCGTCGTTGGGTCCTTTTGAATCACACACAGAAAAGAGAGAAAGAGAGAGATGGAGATGGAGATGGTTCCTTGCTAGCTCTCGGAAATCGTACGCTCTCTGATCCGTATTAATTGATCATCTTTCCGTCTTTTTGTTTTCTTGGGTCGATCCATCTCATTCATCCATAGATGGACCGAAACCATCACTCTATGTACGGAGTATTACGGAATACGGGGTATTTTATTCTCATCAATGTCCCCCCCCCCCCCCCCGATTTCAAACCCAAGGTTCTCTCTTTCTTCATATCCCCAGCAAAGTATTCATCATCATTTCTCCCCTTCGTTTTCATATTTTAAAAAAACAAAGACTCACGAAGCTTCCCGTCTACGAAATGACGTATATAAATAAATCCTACGTCTTAGCCGACGTAGCGCTGATCTCCCCCCTTCTTCCCACTCACCCACATCGAAACCGGATTTTTCTCGTCCTCTCTTTCGCCTACCTACCTACGTAACAGTAAACAAAGAACACCGCCCCGTCCACCCCCTTGCTATTCCTCGATGGGGGTCCTCGAGGTCTGTCTTCAGCCGTCGATGATTGGCTATCATCGACGTAGTAGGTAGAGAACCCGGACATATCATCTATGTACATACGCCCCCAGTCCCATGGAAAGGTAGCATCCGGAACCAGCAGAATTTCGGGCCGTTGTCGAGGAAACATTCAAGATATTGACTTTTTCTTCTATATTAAAAAACAAAAAAAAAAGTGTCATTTCAACATGGCGAGGCCTAAAAACCAATGACCAGGGGGTGGTGACTACAGAAGATGACGTTGCCGCTCTGTGCCATCATCCAATAACCAAAAGGGGCCCTCGTTTTGCAGAAGATCTGGTATAGGGTAGCCTGTGCTGTTTTTACTGTTTTTTTTTTCTTTCCCAGGCTATCAGCCCAGCCACCTGTGTAAACGGTGAGTCCCCCCCCACCTCCAACGTCAGGCCTCCATTACACTGTCACTCACACTTCCAGCCACGACGATAGCTTTCCTTCCTTCTTCCTTGCTTTTTTTTCACATCTTGTTCTTGTTCTTCTTCTTTTACTTAATTCTAATGGCTGGGGAAAAAGACAATGACATAAAGAGAGAGTAAGAGAGTAAGAGAGAGAGAAGGAGAAGGAGAAGAGAAGAGAAAAAACAAGGTGTGCCTTTGTCTATTGCTATTACAGCCTTGCATCCATCAAAGAAATTAGCCGCCTCCTCGTCCTTCTCCTCGTCCTCGTCCTCGTCCTCCTCCTTCTCATCCGCCCTCAAACCACACAAACCTCTCTCTCCGCCCGTCACGATAAAAACCAAAAACCAAGAAGAAACACCCACCAGCCTCGCCCACGATGAGAAGCCACGAGATGACGACAACGCTCTCCGTCCTCCTCCTCTCTATCATAAACAAAGCATCAGGCCAAACATGGAGCCGATGCAACCCCCTCGTCAGCAGTAAACCAACACAAACCAAACCAAAAAAAAGAACCCAATCCTTTCCGATAAGACACTAACCATCAACCTACCAACCATCACCATCTTCTTTTCAAAACCAAAGGCCAATGTCCTCCCAACGCGGCACTATCAATGTCCATCAACGTCGACCTCCGTCACGGCGCCGTAAACTCCTTCGTCCCCTCCGGCACGACGCCGACCTACGACGAAAATCAAGGCGTCTCCTTCACCGTCTCCCGAGGAGGTGAAGCCCCCCAGCTCGCATCCGTCTTCTACATCATGTACGGCCGCGTCGAGGTGACGGCCAAGGCGGCGCCCGGACCGGGCATCGTCTCCTCCCTCGTCCTCGAATCCGATGACCTGGACGAGATCGACGTCGAGTGGTTGGGCTCCAACCCGGATGAGGTACAGTCGAATTACTTCGGTAAGGGGAGGACGACTACGTATAATCGGGGGAGGTTCCATAGCCTTGCCGGCACGCAGTCTCGTCTCATCACCTACGTCATCGACTGGGACCCCGATCGCATCATCTGGCAGGCCGACGGCACCCAGCTACGGGTCCTCACCCAAAAGGACGCCGAACAGGATCAGTACCCCCAGACGCCCATGCGCGTCAAGTTCGGCGCCTGGGCCGGCGGCGACGCCGCCTTCAACCCGCCCGGCACCGTGGCCTGGGCTAGGGGCCCCACGGATTACGGCAAGGGCCCCTTCTCGATGCTGGTCCAGTCCGTCCGCGTGACGGACTACTCGACGGGAAAGGAATACAGGTACAAGGACCAGTCCGGCTCCGCCTCCTCCATCGAGGCCGTCGGCGGCGCCGTCAACGGAAACGCCAACCGCGACGCCCTCCCCGTCTCCCCCAACGCCGTCGCCGGAGCCGCCTCGAGAGCGGGCGGCCCGGACTTCGTCCCCGTCGGCGGCCTCGCTCGAGACGGCAGCCAGGCCACCCGCACCCAGACCGGCTGGCCCTGGGTCCCCGGCGCCGTCCCGACCGGAGGACCCATCCCCAGCGGCTGGCACATGACGCCCGAGGGAAAGATCATGCGGGACACCAACTCGGCTGCCGCCCATCATCGTCCGACCTCGATCCTGCCGTCATCACTGCTGGCTTTGATGCTGCCGCTATTGCTTCCTCTACTCCCCCTCCTCCCCTCATAAGTCTCTCATCCTGTCTTACTCGGACCTCCTCCTCTCAGACTTTCCTACATGTCATGGCGCGCGAGGGGACCAAAACAAAACAACAAACGGGATCGGCAGGAGGCGTCTTTCTTCCTTGCATGCCATCATCTTTTTCTTCTCCATAGCGCTGTCACGTATGCATATCAGGCACATACATACATCATGGCCCTGTCGGCGTTTCCTTAAGCCTTTCTGCTGCTGCGCTTACGGGGGCCACGGACGGCGGCGATGCAGCCAAACCACCCCCCTCGTATTTCCTGTATCTAGACGGGACCGTGCTTCCCCCCAAGAGTCCTAGCCATAGATATAATCCTTCCGAAAACCTCGGCCTACTTCCGATCCGATCCTACACAATGCATCAGTTGCCGGAATCTCGCGAGTTCACTCAACTCTAAGCTCGGAAATGAAGAAAAGCAACGGCATATCGCCCCCGGCGTCTCTCCACCACCACCATCCCGCACTTGCAAATAACCACCCGTAAAGGGATAGAGAAAAAAAAAAAAACCAAGAGATCTCTTTGAGCCCCGTACCTTTTGCCCCTTTGCTCCAAGTCGCCGTCTTCAGTAATCCCTCTCCGTCGTCCGCTTATGCTTGTCGGTCCCTTGCACAGCCTCTCGGCAAAGCCTGCCTCTGCTGCATTTTGGGGTCCTGACTCTGTTGTATCGTTCCTCTTCACCCTTTTTTTTTGTGCCGCACCTCCCTGGACAAAAGGAAATCTCCTTGATTCGCCTGGGAATGTGACAATTCTCAGAGGAAAGAAAAGAAAACCATTCTGAACGCAAGTGACCGTTTAACGCGAAAAACGAAGGAGAAGAAAAGGAATACAATGAAAACAAAGGCCTCGCTATGCGGCGGCCACGTCTCAAAATTCCCAATCTTCAGCGTCTTCCACTGACTTGATAGCCCATCGGAACTTGTCCCGTAGCGTCTTCGAAAAGAACTTTTCGATCGGCACGTCAAACTTCTTGGCGAAGACGACGGTGAGACGCGGGTCGATGTAGTTCTGTGTTGCCGTGTTAATCTCCCCGACAGTACACTGTCCGTCCGCGGCTGTCGTTACTCACCAGCTTCGACGTGCTCAGTGCAACCTCCTTGTTGCCGTCGCGGTCCTCGGCCTGCGTCTCCAGCACCTTGACCCTCTCGTCCAGCTTCTCGATCGTCTTGAGAAACTTTTCAACCGTCGGGCCCCTGCCCTCGGCCTCCACCTTGCCGGACTTGTTCTCCTTCTTGAACTTTTGCTCGAGCTCCTTAACCGATTGAAGTCGCTCCTTAAGCTCCTTATCCGGTAGTAGCTTCTCCTTGTTCGCCTTGAGTTTCTCGTTGTCCTTCTCAAACTTCTTCGTCACCTTGGTGCGTTGCTCCTCAATCAAGAACTGTTGGTGCTCCTTGATCCACTCGTCGTCCAGGTCCTCGTCCATCTGGAACCACGCGGCACCCTTCTTCTTCTTCTGCGTAGAATCTATGTCAAGAATCATCTTCTTGGTCCGCCACTTTTGGTAACGCAAGCCCTTGATCTGGCACTTTGCGTCAGCGAGCCCGTTGTGTTCGGAGGCAGAAACCCCATCTCACTCACTCTATCTCCGAGCTTTTGCATTTGCTGTTCGTGTCCGGCTCCGACGGTTCTCTTGTGGTTGCAGAGGATGGCAACTTTGCGGTTGCAGTCATTGTACAGCTTCACCTTCTCGGCAATGCTGCCTTTGGACCGCGGGTCGTTGTGCAGCTCCTTGAGCAGCTCCGACATGACAAACGACGCGTTGTACGTACGAAAGACCTTGGCCGTTAGTCCCGTCATGCAGCTGTTTAGGTGCTTGTTCAGCTGAGACGTCTGTTCATCGTAAGTCAGTAAGGCGTCACATGTACCGACAACCATCGAAAAGTGATAAAACAGTGTCTGTATAAGTCACTGCTGCCGGCACTCACGTTGAGCCTATCGAACAGGTCGTCCCCGTCCGTCTTGGGCGGCTTCTTGAAGAGTTTCAGGTTCTTAAAGACCTGGGCATCAACGTGCGCCGTCTCATTGTACCGAATGCTGTCCTTGCCCAGAAAGTCGAACGTCACCTTGTCCGGGGGCTCCAGCGTGATATGTTCGTACTTGAGCGAGCAGCAGCCCACCGTGTCGGCCTCGTTCTCCGTGTCCTTCTCGTTTCCGGCTCTGAGCGCGAGCTTGTCGATGAGGTACATGGCCGTGGCCCTCTGACGATCGGCCATTACCTCGCTCTTCAGGTCCCGGGTGTAGTCCTTGCGGATCTTGTCAATGTGCTTCTTCAGCTCCCGGGCCTTCTCGAACTTCTTGAAGTCGCTCTGGCCCTTGACATCGCTGGCAGCCCCGAGCATCACGTACTTGTAGGCGCCATTGATGTTCTCCTGCCACATGGCGAGCCAGGTGGCTCTTTGGTCGTGCTGGACGGCCTTCCACTTGTGGCCAGGAGGCGGCGTCGGCACCTTTGCGTCTTTGCCGATGTTGATGGTGATTTGCTCGGGAAGCACCCGCGTCTTGACCCGTCCCGTCTTGGGATGCTCGCCTCGACCGCGGAAGAGACTGGGAGGCTCGACCCTGAAGTTGCCCACCTTTTGCTTTCTGCCGTCCCACACGCAGTGGACGTAGGGGGCCTCCAGAGCCTCTTTCTTGGCCTTGGCCGCCTCCCTCTCTTCCTTGGACAGGTTCTTGTTCTTGCTGGCCTCCGTCTTGGCCGACCAGTGCTCGTATATCTTGGAAAAGTCGCACAGGTCGAGGCTCTTGATGTCGACCTTTGCACCCTTGGAGTCTGTCGCACCATGCTTCTTGATGTATTCCGAGAAGTCGTTGAAAAAGTTCTTGCGGAAGACGGCGTTGTCGAGGTGATGGGACGAGGCCGGCGTCATCATGGCTACCCAAAAGGTGGCCACCTCCTCTGCCTCTTTGCTGAGAGTCACGGGCTTCCCGTCGTAGAGGAGTCTGACGTGCTTGGGGAGAGGCTCGTACTCGGGCGCGAAGAGGACTCCGTTGTGCTCGAGAGTCTGCCATTTGATGGTGTCGTCCTCGCGTTTGGGTGCGTTCCACCATTGGTACTCTTCGTCATCTTCGCTCCCGTCCTTGGACTTTGCCGACTTGGAATCTTTGGCAGGCGTCGCGGCCTTGCCTCGCTTTGGCTCGCCCTTGACCCTGGGCTTTTTTGCGATGGGGGCATCGGAATCAGACTCCTCCTTCTTAACACCATTCGACTTCCTCTTCGCGGAGCCGCCATTGGACTGCCGCTTTTCCTTCGCCTTGGAGGATCTGGCCAGAGGCTCATCGTCGGATTCGTCCTTGACAGGCTTCGCCTTCTTCGCCTTTGCCTCTTTGGCGCGGATCGTCTTGGCCTCTTTCTCGGCACGCTTCTCGATGTCCGCCTTTTTCTGAGCCAGCCTGGCACCTAGAGGCTTTTCGTCGTCCGACGACTCGGGGAGAGCCGTCTCGTTGTAGGAAGGCGGCAGCTTCTTGCCCCGTGACTTGCCCAGCGGCTCGTCATCCGAATCGGAGCTCGCGGCTTTGGCAGCAGGTCTCGATCGCTTAGCCTGACGTCTGCAGTAAGCATCGTGGCACCGCGGCTCCGAAAGAGGAAGCCCATTCTTACCAAAGGCTCGCCGTCGCTGTCGGAATCGTCCTTGTAGTTGACGGCTGAGATCGACGACCTCGACTTCCGTTTGTTGGAGCCGTTGGTGTTTTTCTCCATGACAGGGCCGTTGCGTACCGACAGTCCTGCCAGGTCTGTGTTTCCGCCCGGCAAGGCGCGATCCATTGCGTTATCTTCGGCGCGAGATATCTTCGAAGACGACACTGTAGAGAAGAGAGTTTGTTAGTTGCACGGCGCCGAGAGCGCGATGTGGGCAACTGGCATGAGGGCGTTGTTGGAGGGGAGGGGGGGCGCAGCGACTGTGTTGGATCGCCCTTTTTCAGGTGGAAGCCAGTGAAAGGACAAAAGAAATGCATAAAAAATCTTAGGAAAAAAAGGAAAGAAGCGGCGCAATGCAGAGACAAGGAGCAAAGGAAAGCAAATAAAAGGAACTCACGGCGACCGTTCGGCTTTGCCAGAGGCATATCGTCGTCGGAGCTTTCGGAAGCCATCTTTGTTTCTCTTCCTTATTCTTCCCTTTTTTTCCCTCTCGGCTAGAAGACCTTGTTAGAGACGAAGAGCAGGTTGAATCGCAGGATTCTTCTTCAAGCAGGTTGTTCAATAAAGAGAAGGAAAAGAAGAGAAGAGAAGAAAAACAACAGTACCTCGGTACTATCAACGTCGCACGCGATCCCTTTTTCCAACCGCTCGGTGTGGAGAGAGAATCGAGGACAGCAGGAAAAGTAAACACACACACACACCACCACCACCAAGGGCGTATGTATGTATTACTCAGAGATAGGCGAGAGCAGATGCTCCCCCCCCGGCGCACCAGAGAGGCGATGAGGGCGCGCGGGAAAAGAGTGGCAGAGAAACGGTTGACTGGATTTCGGGGAAGAAGATCCCTTCCCTTCAGTCTGCGCCGCCCTGGAATCAGAGAGATGGATCACTACAGACGGATTCGGTCACGTGAAGGGAGATAACCGATGATCCGCCGCGGGACTAGCCGTTCCGAGCCACACACTTCACCAGAGAGAGTAGAGAATGAGATAGATCCCTCCATGCCTTTATTAGTTGTTCGCCGTTGATCAACCCACGAGGACAAAACCTAACCCGCGCGCCCATTGACCTTGGCGGCGCTTCTTTTCTGCGTCTTCGAGACCTGAATTTGCCTCTCCGCTCTCTCATCTAACCGTCGCTATGCTTTCGCGGGCGGCCCGACCAGCTCTTCGAGCTGCTCCCACCCGGTAAGCGAAAGACGTTGGCATAACCAAGCTTGGAGCTCTTCGCCCCCCCCCCCCCCCCCCCCCCCCCCTCTTTTCTCTCTCAATACAAAACAACAATGAACAAACCCCCACCTCCTCA